>JARFOC010057767.1:0-18738 GCA_031763485.1 Osmoderma eremita | reverse complement strand
CCGCTCCCTGACGTAATTCGATGAAATTTCGATGTAGCGGTTGGTAACATGTCGTTTCACCAGAATTCTGCTCAACTGTTCCACAACTGTTGGGTCTGCTGAACGCGACCAATGTAATGTAGGACTGCACTTCTGTTTTAATTTTAAGAAAAATGGTGCTATTCTGTTGCAAGAAAATTGTTGCAACGGATGTGGTTTGTTGACCCCTCAGAGAGGTTTAGGATTGCCTCATAAATGAAACAATTATAAAATTGCCATGTGTTTTTGTACAGAAATTGGGTGACATAATATAATATTGTGACGTATTATCGTTTATTATATCGTATTGGGTAAATTCTGGTCGGTGAGCTACCTACCTTACATTATATTAAATTTCATTGGCGAGTCGAATTTTTTAAGGGAATTAGGTAATTAAGTTTTAAACCTCCAAGCGATTCATTCCCAAACAAAGGACATTTACGAATTCCTTGTTGCGACAGAGTCCAAGTTACCTCCTCATCACCGTATGTTTTTGCAGTGAGATACTAATTCCGACTTGCCTGTAAATTTACTTTCGCAAAATGAGCACTGGTAAAGGTATCCACTAGTATGTAGGCACACGAGAATATAACCTTAGCGATTTAGTACAGGCGAATCTACAATCATCGCAAAGCCTGTATTTGCGAGGCTTTTCTATGTGTCTTCTGTATGTGTCCGTACATGTTTCATAAGATGCCATTTGGGTGAAAGCCGTTCCACAAGTGTCGCAAACGAACGGTTTTTCTCCAGTATGTGTCCGTACATGCCCCGTAATATCTATTTTGTAGGCGAAAGTCTTCCCACAAATGTCGCAACAGAACGGCTTTTCTCCAGTATGTGTACGCATATGCATCTTAAGCCGGGTCTTGGTGGCGAAAGCATTTCCACAAGTGCCGCAAACGAACGATTTTTCCCCAGTGTGTGTTCGCACATGCCTCGTAATATCTATTTTGTAGGCGAAAGCCTTACCACAAGTGTCGCAAACGAACGGCTTTTCTCCAGTATGTGTCCATACATGTGTCGTAAGATTTTGTTTCTTGACGAAAGCCTTGCCACAAGTATCGTAAATGAACGGTTTTTCTCCAGTATGTGTCCGTACATGTACCGTAAGAGCTTGTTTCTTGGAGAAAGCATTGTCACAAGTATCGCAAACGAACGGCTTTTCTCCAGTATTTGTCCGTATATGTCCCTTAGGACCTTGTTTTCGTGCGAAAGCCATGCCACAAGTATCGCAAAAGAACGGCTTTCCTCCAGTGTCCGTACATGAGTCGTAACATCTATCTTACGGGCGAAAGCCTTGCCACAAGTGTCACAAAGTATGTGACTGTGCATGTTTCTTAAAACTCGACTTGGTGACGAGAGCATTCCCACAAATGTTAGAAACGAACGGATTTTCTGCAGTACTTATGTGTCCGTACATGTTCCCTAATGCTTGCATTATGGGCAAAAGCCTTGCACAAGTGTTGCAAACGAACGATTTCTCCTCAGTATGTGTCCGCGCATGGAATATTAAATCGCATTTGCAATCATGACTCAAAAATAGAATCTTATTATGACAAAGGCATTGGCATTTATATAATTAAAATCATTTAATCTCAGTTCAAGTGAATGAAACGTCAAAGATGATATAAAAAGTTGGAAAGGTGCGTTACTTTAGACAAGTGTAATTTAAAAAATAATAATATTACATAATTTGCAGATATAAAAGCTGTCCCAGATTGGGAAGGTTTCAATGGGCACCGTTTTATATTAAACATAGAGATTTGTTTGAATTACCGAAGTAGTGTAGCTTGCAGAGCTGATTCAGATTCTGTTGAGAAACTTTATAGGTACCATAGAAAAAAACATTAAAACCGAAGCGAAGTTCGTTTCGCTGTAGGACTATTGTGAAATTTCCATACGGGATAAATTCGGCACCCGCCCAGTTTGTGTTAAAAGGTTGGCCAGCACACCCTACAAATAATATTAAAATATATTTTAGACATAGGAATAATATAAATATATAAAGTAACATATTACTTTGGGGGGAAAGAGTAATTATTCCTAAAATGTTATTGGAATTACACAAAGCGCACATAGGAATAGTTAGGACAAAATATTTAGCGCGTTCTTATGTATGGTGGCCTACATTAAATGCAGATATGAGACAATTTGTAAAACATGTCATGCTTGCCAAATTCAGATAGAATCCGCCAAAAAACACCGTTAGCTCGTTGGCCCATACCGGTTAGTGTTTCGGAACGCGTTTATGTTGACTTCTGTGGTCCAAAATTATGAGCAAATATTTTTTTAATTGTGGCACTATCTAAGTGGCTCGAAGTGTTTATGATGTCAAATATTACTACTGAAAGTACAACCTTACTAAGAAAGCAACATTCGGGCTTCATAAAGTTTTAATTTCTGATGCCGTAAACGGCGTCGAAGAAGACGAAAGTAAGACCGTTTAAAATTAAGTAGGTGACAAAAAGTTTACATGCTTATATTTTGTTGTTTTCAGCAAAAACCGCAGCGGACCACGGCGCGGAGGGGCGCTGACAGGCCTATAGGTGGGGGAGAGGTACAGACACTTGGTCGAGGTAGCCGAGGTCAATTTAATTATTACATTTATAATAATTATTATTTTAATTATTAATATGCGGCTACCAATTTATTCTGTTTCTTTTCTAAACGTAAGTGAAAGACAATATAAAATGTATGTTCTTGTCGATTATAATTTATTTTTATTATATTTTCAGATTAAATTTTTTTTGATGAAATGCGTTGTTTATTTTAGAATAGAATTAATAATTAAATACATTGTTTTTTATTTGTAATTGCTTATTACCAACAGGAATAATGTAAATTATTATTGTTTCTCTTAATATTTGTTGTTCCGGAATGTATTATATAATGATTAGATTTTGTAATAACAACTTAATATTGCCAGTTGTAGAGAGACAAATATGATTGGTTATGTAATATTAAGAGACAATTATTGAGAATCGGAAAGTCAATGTTAATTCATTAAGTGTTAATAATGATGAGCTTCGTTTTTGTATTTTAATTAAAATTACTAAACAGGAGATTGTTTTGTTGACCGTAAAAACATTCGACGATGTGCTCTCACGGTTTATGGAGTCTTGAGTAGCATTGGTTGCATTGCCAGGTCCTTTCGCCTTGTCAGAGTGTAACGAAGAGTTATGTCATCATTTGCATTTGCGACAAGGTCCGATTTTGCAACGTTTATTGGAATGTCCTTCTCGCAAACAATTTGTACACAACCGCTATTTTTCTGCACAGTTAAGTTTCACACTATCAAATTGTGACGGGTACCGCACTAACTAGAATTGAGGGAATTCCCGTGTTCTACCGTGCTTCGATCTGACATACCATCACAATCCACTACCATCTGTGATTGCATAAGAGAAGCTTTATGGATATGCTTTACATAGTAGTTTATGTTATATGGTTTATTATAAACCATATAACATGCATAACCATGTTATATGGTTTATTATAAACCATATAACATGGTGGCAGCGTAAAAATATAAATAATGGTAGATGGTAGATATTGTAAATAAGAAAGATTTGAATAGTAGTGATAGAATGGCAAATATTCAACCACTAAAACCACTTGAACCGGGAACGGATCCGGCGGCATCTTGGATGAAATGGAAGCAAAAGGTAGAACTGTATTGGATAGCGGCTGGTATACAAAAAGCAACAAGTGCGAAGCAGAGGGCAATCTTCTTGCATATATTAGGTGATGCAGGACTGGAGATTTACAATACGTTGTTCTGTGTTGGAAATGAGGAAGTTAGGACAGTAGATGTCATTATGACAGAATTTACCCGATATTTTGAACCTTATCGAAATGAAACTTGTCGCCAATTTCTATTCTTTATGTGTAATCAAAAGGAAAATCAAACCATTGATCAGTATGTGACAGAATTGAAACAAAAATCAGCTGATTGTGACTGGAGAATTGAAGGATTCACTTATAAGAGATAGGATGATATGTGGCATATCCAACGATTCTTTAAAAGAAAAGCTGTTAGGTGAGCGTTCATTGACATTAACTAAATGCATTGACATTTGTAGGGCTGACGAAGAGTCCAGAAAGCAAGTCAAGATTATAATAGCAGGTATACCACCTGGTAATGTTGAAGTAGACAGAATACACTCACGTAAGCAGAAACAACAGAAGAGAAAGAATGGAAATAATAAATGTTTAACGATGTGATACACAGCATGGTTTTGGGAGATGTCCAGCCTGGGGGCAAACTTGTAAGAAATGCAAGCGACCTAACCATTATTCAAGATGTTGTACAACCAAAAGAATATTTGAACTTGAATGTTATAATGAAAATGGTTTGGAAGAAAGAGTAGATGAAGAATGTGCAGAAAAAGGTAACTCTTGTGTAGTAAAAAAGATAGAAGAAAACAGAGAGTGGACAGAGAAAATTCGGGTAGGTGCTAATCCAACTATACATTCGAACATAACATGCCGTTCCACAATAGGTCGCGCGGGGCTTCCCGTCCCCGTTACGACGAGTATGAACCCGAAGAATATCGCTCAAACGCTTTATAAAGGGCCAATGCGTTCTACGCGAGGGCTCAGTCCTCCCAATCCAGGCCAAGGCGACAGTTAAGTACGCCAAAGCGCAGTCCAGCTGGTCAACAACGAAGCTCTCAAGGGAGAGTTGTTTTTAGAGTGAAAAAGGGAACCGAAAAAGTCGAAGCTTTGGTTAATGATTTTAAGAAAAACCCGCTTGTTGGATTTGATTCCATTGAATAAGTAATATAAGCTAGAAAATTTGAAACACTATCACGATCAGTACCCCTACCATGGTTGAATTTAAGATTTACCAAAACAGAACAACTGCTATCTTCGACGAACCCTCACTCTGGTATGACCCAGCTCCATAAGAACAATTTAAAAGTTTGATCACAGCGATAAATTCCGCTCCACAGAGAGTAATGACATTAATTATGTCAATTGGAAAGTTCTCATACTCTGAAGGGAACTATGTCCCCACCGTACCACAAAGGATATTGAATGCACAACATCAATTAGTGCCCTGTCCTGAGTACGTTGTTTTAACGAATTTACGGGAAATCGTTGTTTATATGAGCAATGCCAATACAAATCGAGCCATTCGCGAAAACTTCTATTTGAAGAATCCTATTCCACGAACAGCTTGGAATAGAGTGAGTTCTTAATTACTAATCCAGATCAGATAATGCCGGAAGTTTATGGCACAGCAGAGTTAACATAAGACATGTTTGCTGTTAAGAACTGAATTGAGATTGCCGTCGATCTAAAAGGATCCAAAAACAAATGATTCGGCGAGATGAAACTTTATCAAGAAGCGACTGGGAACGCAGGAACTTTAGTAAGTTCAAGTTCGGCCATGATGAAATGCGATGAATCCCTACAACAATGTAATCGGAGATGCAAATAGATTTTGGTGGCCAGTAAGAATTCCAGATACGGTGTCGACTTTTGGGATATATGCATTATTAGGTGAGATCCCAAGCGTATCAAATGACGCATACCCATACACCTGCGGTCGATCAAGAACGGTAGCACAGTATACTGCAGAAAGATCGTATACTGAAATCGTCGCAATGATTAAAATGTAGCGACATAGTTGGGAGTAAACCCTTCAAATCCTGTCCGGGCTAAATAGACAGTAAAAATTTTAAAAAGATATCTAGAAATCTAGTATAATTGATAGGCAGTGGATACCAGCAGAAGTTACTTCTAAAGACCAGAACCCGGAGAGCTATATTATTCAGACAAGGATGGAGGGACATATCGCAGAAATAGGATACACCTAAAACCGATACCTCACACAAATATTGGGTTACCACAATCTCTGAAAGAACCGCCTTGTCAAGAAACAACAACAGAAGAAGGGAAGAAACAGACCAATGCAAGCCCTAATCCAGTTCGAGTTTCGTCGAGAGGAAGAATAATAAAAACGCCACAGAGACTTGGAGAGTGTGTTGTTGAAAGAAAAGGGGACGCGTAACATGGGACAGAATTCATGACATGAACATATGTTGTTACTAGTGATCAATAATGTTCTATTGTTTGGATTTTATGGATCATTGTAGTCGCTGGTATGCGGATGGCACATTTTCTTCATCGCCGAAATTATTCAGCCAATTATATACTATACACGGAGTACAGTACAGCAATGTAATACCAACCGTATTTGCCCTTCTACCAGATAAGTCTCAGGCAACCTACATTCAAGTAGTACACACAATCAAACCCAATCTTCGACCAGTGTCAATTACGGTAGATTTCGAACAAGCTGCGATAAATGCTTTTATGCAACTATTTCCGCTTTATACTGTGAATGTATGGAATGTGCACGAGTTAGTGGAAGATGTTCTCCGCACAAATAATGCCGTAAAAAGGTGGCGTAACAATTTTTCATCGATGCTACAAACAGCTCGCCCATTTATAGACGTTTAGCAAAGCACTGATTGGAGGAGATAGTTTAAACAGGCGGAAAATAGAGCAACTGATTGCTGGAGATTACGCTGATTACGGTAATAGAGCAACTGTGGAATATCTGCGTGGAATTGTTTATAATTTTTAATATCAATTGTAATATTTTTTGACTTTTTTTCTATTTATATTGTCGCCTTTTCTAAATATATTTTCTCCTGTAATTTTTTTAAAGTAACTATACCATTCAACGAAAGCTTTGTTTGTTTCTGTCCACTGAATTCTAGTCGCGCCAAATTGTCATCGCGTCGTTTTTACTACGTCCAATTTGTAAGTGATCTATTTGCATCATTTCTACCTTAACAAAATCTTCAAATTACATAAATTGTTAATAAATTTATAAATATGCCTATTTGTTATATATGTAACAAAATTTTCTCTGCATCATAGGTATGTACACAAATTAACTGTTATAAACCCCCATATTAAAAAATATCTATAAAAAAAGAATTCAAACGTACAAAACAATTTTACAATATGGCAGGCTTTTGCTATACTATTAATATTCAATGTGTATCATATATAATAAATAAATGTTAATTCTCAGCCTTCAACTAGTGGCATCCACATCTTTGTGATTTTCTTCGATCACTCCCAATTTGTGCAGGAAAGCTTCCATAGAAATCCGTCCTGTTGTTGAGCGGCACCTTTTTGGCTTTCATCAGACGCTTCCTCGATTGTTTATATTTATGAACACCAGCACTTTCTTCCTCGAACTTGAGTGTCCTTTTAAATTTTCTGACAGTCATATATTGAATCTCGTTATTATTTATTTATTTATTATTTCTTTAATATTGATACGTTTCATATTTACGAAATGAATCAAGTAATTGACGATTCTTTAGAATACATCGATATTGTTGAGAAAAAGAAGGACGCTTGCGGAAGCGGTACATACGAGACGCTGCAAATCCCATGGAATTTTATAATAGTACCGAGTTTCGTGCACGGTATCGATTTCATAAAGATACCGTTGCAAATACTCTCCTACCACCCATTGTTGCTGAGCTAAACCTCGATTGTTTGGCTTTTCTAGCTCAGCAAAGAAGCCAAACAATCGGGGTTTACCTTTTCCCCCAATTATACAGCTACTTACATGTTTACGTTTCTATGCTACTTGCAATTTTCAGGGTGTGGCTGGCGATTTACGAGGGATTAGTCAGCCTATAATTAGTAATGTTATTAAGAAAATATCTATCCTTATAGCGTTTAAGCAATTTTATCGGTTTTCCTACCACTGCGGAAGGATTCCGAAGAAATACGACTCAATTTTATGAAGTTACTAATTTTCCTACTGTTTCAGGATGTGTAGATTGCACACACATTAAAATAAAAAATCGTGGGGGTGACAATGCAGAAGTGTTTCGCAATAGAAAACGATTTTTCTCTTTAAATGTGCAAGTATGGGAATCAAATTGAACGTACGTGCCATCTATTGGCAGAAATCTTCTTTTCTTGAAGTATGGGAATGTCACACTAATGTTACAGGACACACAAACATAAGAAGCATTATAGGTAGTTTCAGGGCCTAAGCGAGAAATATTGGATATTGTGGTTCAGCATCCAGGATCAAGACATGACAGTGTCATATTCGATCGTAGTGCTTTAAGGGTCAGAATGGAAAGAGGAGGTATTCCAGGGTTATTACTTGGAGATAATGTATATGCCTGCAGACCGTACCTTCTTACTCCAGTTTTACAGCCCGGTACTGAAAAACAATTTTTTTTTATAATATTTTTAATTTCATGTAATAGATAATGATGAAGAAGTGCGATACAATACGGCACATATTTAGACATGGAATGTTGTGGAACGATTATTTGGAACATGGAAAAGAAGATTTCCATGTCCTCAGCGCGGCCTTCAGACTAAACTGGAAATGTCAGTTGCAATCATATGTGCAACTGCTGTGTTGTACAACATTGGTTTAAGGGAGAATGGAGATTTTGAAGAAAATATTATCAACGAACCCACCGCCGTCCCTATCAATGGAAATAACAATGATGCTGCAAGAGGACTGAATTTCCGAAGACACTTCATTCAACAACACTTTGGCCATTAGTAAGTATTGAAACAGGTAGTTGTAAGAATTGCATGAAAATTTTAGATAATGTGAATATTTCTAAAAAAAATATTGCATGTTACAAATATTGCTACTGCTACTTTGAGCAAGAGTATAGCACAGCAGAATATTATTGGGTAAGCTTATAAGTAAGAAAGCAGCAGTCATAACCAGTACAGATACAACATATGATTCAAATTTAATAAACAGGTTTTAAAGAACAAACTATAAACAAAACACCAAATACAAACTATTCTAACTATTCTAAATATGTCTATTCTAATCCGCGCGAAACAACGTCTTACGGAAAAAGTTACTAGAACCTCACCAGAATTCCACTAAATTTCCTACTTGAACACATGTTTGGCCGAAAACGCCCGAAGTACGTTATATAAAACAGAACGGCTGCTTGAGGCGCAGATTGCGATAAACCTTGCTTGGGTGAGTTTGAGTCCGCACGCAGCTCAAACACTGACTATAAATACGAGCATAAATAACCGATGTAAGTTCTCCAGAGAAATATGTACGGATTTCCTCGAAAAATCGCTTTTAAATTGTTTGTCTACTGCAATGTGTAAATGTGTTATACTATTATAATATGTTAACGTCAACATCTAATCCATAACTTTAACGATGTCAGAAATTATTTTAATGCACAACATGTAAGTAATATTGTTCAGTATTTATTGGCTTACCATCAATGACATGTCTTTCTAGTTTGCACTCTTGATAAAGGTTTTAACCGTGCGTGTTCATATGATCACGGAAGGCGCGCACGAAAAGAAAAAATTCTACCCTACAAATTTCACAAAAATTTGTGCTCTTATTTGCTTGAAGTGTTTGTTTATGTTACGCGCTTACTCATTCCACATACATTTTGGCCCCAGTTTATTTCGTTAGTTGTGTGGGAATTATGGAAGCGAGTACAAGTTCTTTTATTGATACCGATGCAATTGCCAGTACATTTTAGGTAAGTACATTTATGTATTTGTGTTTCTGAATTCAATTTCTATGTATCATGCATTCTAATACTATACTAATTATGATAGTAGTATATCCTACTCATAATGCTTCTTAGTTGATCTTATATAGACATAAATATGTCTGCGTATTCTTATGGAACACGCTAGGCGTACACGATATCAAGCATCTCTATTCGCATATTATTTTATAAATACCGTCCCAGTAATCTCACGCTGCAAGATGCAATTGATATCATCGAAAATGATGATGGAGAAGGGGTAGAAGGAATTTTTATTGAACCACCGGACCTAGCTATTCATTCTGACGAGGATTCAGCAAATGAAGAAGAGGGATGTTTGATTGATAATTTGACTGGTCGTCAATTACGAAGTCAAGCCTAAAAATAAAAAACACAAAAAGACGGAGTTTGTCTGGAAAAATAAAGATATAGCCAACACAATTTTCTCTGTACCGGAACCGAATTATGGCGAGTATAGAAATTGCAACCCCGTGCAGATGTTTGAAAACATATTTGATCATGAAATCATAGAATATTTAATTCAAGAATCTTCCAAATATGCTACATTTAAAATTTGTAAAGATCCTCGAATTTCACCGGAGGAAATAAAAGTATTTGTGGCAATATTGATTTTGTCTGGATACAACAACGTGCCAAGTAAACGGTCTTATTGGGAATCATTACTTGATACCAGAAATGATTTAGTTGTAAATGCCATGAGAAGGAGATCGATTTCTCGAAATCTGTAGATTCATACATTTTGCAGATTCTACAAAAATGGATAGATAAAATGTGGAAGTTGAGGCCGTTTATGGATTTAGTACAAAAGCGCTTTATTATATGCAATGCTGGTCTATGGAGATTTATCAGTCTCAATAGAACAAACTTTCTATAAAAATCCAGTAACAAAAAACCGATTTACTTGTTTGCAGATATACCACACCTTTTAAAACTGACACGTAATTGGCTATTACATACAGGATTTGTACTCCCAGATGGAACGATCATAAATTCTATACCATTATACAATTTAATAAAAAGCGCCAAATGTGAAGTGAGTTCGTGCTACAAGTTATCAATGAACCATATAAATTATAAAAATACTGAAAGGCAAAATGTTACACTTGCAGTACAACTATTTTCTCACACGACCGCAGTTGCTCTGAAACAGTATCATTCTGGGTCAGACAAAAAATTGGCAGTAGATACTTCTAATTTTATAGAACTAATTACTCGTTGGTTTGATGTGATAACAGTTATTTTGTAACCTACAAAAAAAAACATGTTGCATCGCGGGTTGGGAGCAGATCTTACAACGCTTTACAAAATTATTATAATCATCGACTGCTCAGATTTAATTGAACTTTCTAAAATGAACGTGCGTACATACCAGACTACTTGGCGATAGATTTCAACGACGAAAGGATACGGCATCAGATGGTGAATGCCAGGAATCGGGACGTTCTCGAGCGAGAACACGTTCAAGTCGACGTAGCACGACTCCGCAACAATATCCGACGTATTTAGAACACGCCTACGTATTTAGAAGCGACGCGACGTCAAGCCCATTTCAATCATCTCGGCCGAATGGAAGGCGAATGTCGTTTTTGTCGAGTGAAACTTTTCTTGCGTGAGACAACACCAGAGGCACTCACACCAAGTGTTGCGCCAGCGGTCAGGTGGCACTTCCACCACCTCTGCAGGAGTATCCGAGGGAATTACGTAAACTTTTCTCTAATCGACATGCGCGTTCTAGCGTGAATTTAGGAAAAATATTATTGTTTACAATAATTGCTTTCAGTTCGCCAGCGTGCAGGCCAATTTGAGAGATTTGTCTGGACGAGGACCTTATGGCTATTCCATACAGGGTCAGATGACCACCATTACTCGGATGTGTGTCAGCCGAGATCGTTACAAGTGCGGCCCTCTGTACTTCTTGGATCCGGAGAGGGCGACGCATCAACGAATGGAAGATGCTATCCGTTCCAACGTTCATTCGGGCTAGAGCGATTACTGAGTAACATCTTTCACAATGTCAATCCTTTCGCAAGGTAGTACAGACACATTTACCGTGTCCGCGAAGGACAAAGACGACGGAATCCAGGGGTGCTCCTTCCCAGAGCGTATCTGGAATTTGTGGTTCAACGATCCACGTCAGAGAGAACTCGATCCTGTTCAAGTGGATGAAGTCGCGACCGTCTTCGAATACAACGAGAACCAAATGCGCAATCCGCAGAACGTAGATGATAGATTTGGATAGCGAATTTAGCGATCCGTAAAGTTTTCCGTTACTTTTCTCTACAGCAGAGCTAGGCTGAAGTCTGGATATACCATTTGCTGACGATCGAGGGGACGGCGGAGAACGAGGCTCACTACTATGCTTATCGTTTGCCGTATCGCCTTGGCATGCGGGCGCCTTTAACGTTTTCAGATTCGAAGGCAGGTTGAATGTGGAATCGAGCCGAATGTACTATCAACACAGTATTGATGAAATGTTGGTCAAACATGAACATAGTCTGTCGACTCCCACCATACCACCCAGACTTAAATCCTATTGAAAAGATGTGGGCAAGCGTTTTGGGTTGCTACAAAGAATCTAACCTTCAAATTGGACAATATTGAAATTTTGCTGCGGGAGAGATTTTCACGGGTTAACAATGAATGGGCAAACGTGTGTTGTCATTGAACGAATATAAAAAGGGTTACATCGAAAATTTATAATTAAGATTCGTTTGTAACTTTTGTAATTCTTGTTTTTTTTTATATCCTTATAAGTATGTTCTTAGACCAGGGCTATCCAACGTGACGTCCCTTTTTTCGGAACGCGGAGAGAGCCTCCCAATGTATAAATTACCCTCAAATACGAAATATGCACACAAATAAAAATACGTGACGCCACGTGCGATGGTTAGAAGTTACTGGAAATCGGACCGATCTTGATAATAAAACAAAAATTGCCGAAAAAATCAAAACAGTCTCAGCGTCGCATCAAACAATTGCAAGACGGGTGGACCATATTAATCAATATGTGTGCAAAAAACTGCATGACACGCTTGAAAAATGTAAATATTTTTCGCTATGGCTGGATGAAAGCACTGATCTGTCCGACATTAGCCAGCTTGTAATTTTTATCCGAAATATTCAAAATAACTTTAGTGTAGCAGAGGAGATGACTGATCTTATTCCTCTCCATGGTACAACAAAAGG
The DNA here is from genome assembly GCA_031763485.1 of Osmoderma eremita. Lineage (NCBI taxonomy): Eukaryota > Metazoa > Arthropoda > Insecta > Coleoptera > Scarabaeidae > Osmoderma > Osmoderma eremita. Next base: position 5,962 of record JARFOC010057767.1, on the reverse strand, counting down.
TACGAATATTTTTGAAGCTGTAAATAAGGTGGTGTCAGACTACGAGGGATTCGATAAATGTTCCTGTATTGCCACTGATGGAGCCAGAGCTGTTATAGGAACCGAAATTGGATTTGCAGGACTCTTGAAACAAAATAACTGAAAATAACCAATATTATTAGAGGGGGCAATCGTGCTTTGACTCGCAGAAAGTTTAGTGATTTTTTAGCCGAAGTAGATGCTACATATGGGGACTTGTTACTTCACACCGATATTCGTTGGTTTACATCGATTCTTCGCTCTACGCAAGAAGATTCCTATTTTCCTGAAAGATGAAGTCAAGTCCAACACTACAGAACTTGAAAATCAAATGGTAGGTGCACAATTTTTAGACCTCGCATTTTTAACAGACTTGACATCTCACCTTAACGAATTGAATTTGAAGCTACAAGGAAAACAGCAGAATATTGCCAACTTATTTGGACACATAAATAGATGCAAGCATAAAATTAAGCTCTTCAAGTCTTCATTCGAAAAAAATGATTTTTCATTTTTCCCAAGTTGTAAAGAGCATTTTGAAGAAATGAAGGGTTTTGAGGAAGTTTCAAATTTACCTCAAATAAAATACATTGACACAAATGCAGAAGAATTCGAAAATCGATTTATCGACTTTAGAAAAATCGAGAGAGATTTCAGTTTTTACTCAACCTCTTACAATTTCAGTTGAGAATGCGAGCAGAGCAGACCTTCAACTGGAATTGTGTGCTTTGCAATCAGATCTTTTTACCAAGGAAAACCTGAAACGAGATTAGACTTTTTCAAGTTGCTGCCAGAAGAACGATACCCTAACTTGCGAAACTTAGAGATTACACTAGGCTCAATGCTGGGAAGCACGTATCTTTGATAAAGCAGCTTTTCCAACATGAACTTTATAAAGTCAAAAAATAGAGGTTCTCTCTGATAAGTCACTTACTCAGTTCCTTCGTTTATCAACAACAAATATTAAAGTTAATCTTGATGCATTAGTTAGTGAAAACCAACATCCTCAAATTTCCCACTGATTCTTTTATAATTTGATGTTTTTTTTTTTAATAACTCAATAAATTTTAAATCTAATTCATTAAAATAATAACACAAAGGTGTTTTTTTTTGTATACCATACCTCACTGTTAAAGTTGCATACGAAGTATTTTATAATGCCGCCCTCCAAATCGTATTTTTTTTAAGCGGCCCTTGGGGCACTTGCAGTTGGACAGCCCTATTCTTAGACTATAAAATATATATTGGAAACATTTACTTACATTTAATACACTTACTATAGATGGGATACAACAGCAACTCTCTTACCCAGATTTCAGTTTGGAGCACGGAGGTGTGCTTTCCTAAGGGTATACGCAGTTTTCGCTTCCATTTGGAGCGAAGGACGGATGCAATACCGCGGATTTATTCGCGGATTTGCTAATTATTGCCAGTAATATTAGAAATTTCTGACGCAGTTGGTATGCTTACATTTGCTTTCAGTTTTCACATTCTTCCGAAATCAATTTTGCAGTAGCTTTTCCCTCGCTAAATTACTTAATAATCAGTTTAGTGATTTTTCATAATGACACCAGTCAAATACAAAGTGTATGAGGCCAAACTGTTCAGATATTATTAATTTACGAATTCCGACGTAGTAACCAATGACATGCTTTTCAAGCATCATGTGTAAGTTCTATCTAAATTGGATCTTCGTAAGAAAATAGCATTCACTAATTATTTTACATAAAATGTTTGTGTTTGATACTAAGGAATTTATAAATTTCTGTTTTGTCGTAGCCTTCACCTCGCTAATAATTACCTTAGCAATTCTTTATAATGATATCAGCCAAACCCAAAGTGTGTGACGTCAAATTGTCCAAACACTTTTTAATTTACGAATTCTGACATAGTCGCTTTCTTTTCACAATTTAATTGATCACCGATAACGCAACGAATTTTAACGAGTTTTTAAGTGATAATTTATTATATTAGTATTCATAATTCCGACTATTGGGCTAGTAATAGTATAATTTCTTCAACTGTATTTACTTCCGATCTTGACTCTGTTATTACTTTTAAATGTTTTAGAATGGCGTCTGCTAATAATTTGGATTTCCCTGACGACGGAGCAACAAACAAGGAGTTAAACAGTTCCTACGAAACTACTATTTTTAAATTAATTAGTTCAGAGCTGCAGATTAGAAACTTACGGGAGTTTATGTCAGAAATGGCAATGGTACCCACAGCGGAAAGAATCCTTACGAAGTTGAAGATGTTGAACGAATTGAAGAATGTCCGACAGCGCAAGTTTTTATGCCAGAGATATTTCTCATTTTACGAGAGGTGCACGGGTATATGAAGGATTGGAGAGAATGCTTCGACCTGCATATTTAGAAATATAGATATCTACAGAAACGTATAACAATGTATACAAGTTGCGTCAAATAGTTGATAATAAAATAAGTGTACTAGTGAACAGTGGTTTTGTAACATTTTATAAATTAATATTGGATCGATGTCTAAAATTAGAAGGGGATTTTTGCACTAATATTATGAATCTGCATAGACTAAGTCACACATCGCATTTTACATGTTGGAATATATTTCTATAACAGCTGTTACCCAACCAATCATAGAATAAAACGTCACAAATTTTAATGAAATCTTGAATTTTCGTCATAGTTTTCCCCTGCTAAATTACTTAATCATCAGTTTATTTTTTCATAATGACACGTCAAATGCAAAAATGCATGATGCCGAATTGGCCAGATATTTTTAATTTACGAATTCTGACGTAGTAACCTAATGACATGCTTTTCAAGTATTCGTGTGTAAGTTCTGTCTAAATCGGTTCTTCGTAAGAAAATAGCAGCCACTTTACACACAATGTTTCTGTTTCTTACTAAGGAATTTATGAATTTCTGTTTCGTTGTAGTATTATTTCGATAATTACTTAATAATTACCTTTAGGGATGATATAAAAGGTGAGCCTAGCCTATCATACATCAGTCGAATCGTGTTCAACGTTCTACTTTTAATTATTTTTATTTAAAAATGTGTATTCCAAAAAAGGGAAGGATTATCCGATATCAGCCATCGAAACGGGAGTGATATTAGTCGACTAATATTGGTGCGCCATACCGGTACCCATACGATATGGTATAACCCTGCTGATAACGATAACACAAGGATTGCTCTGTTGAAAGTGTGTGGGGGAAAAATCCATAGAAAATTATGTTAAGAAACACGGTATCGCTTACAATTTAAATCCAATACACGGAAGACATGATGACGATGTATTATACGCCGGACGTTTTAATATCCCCTGCGCAAATTGCAATGAGCCGGTGGTTCACTTTCATGAGATGGCAAGTTGTCCGATGAGTCGCAACGTTACAATGCAAACGCATATACCATGATGTATTCCTCTCACTCTGATTATATAAATCGTATATAAATTGTAATTTAATATACTTTTTGAAATAAAACACACGTTATACATATTTTTTTATTATACTAATCTTACCAATTACAAAACGGATTTGCTAATTATTTGCAAGCAATATTTAGAAATTTCTGACAGGAACTATAACTGATTTCAGCATAATAGGTTTGGGTAATGACGTTATAAAAACCTGTAATGCCTGGTTTTTGGATTCATTCTATACTTACTGCGAGAGAATTTAGTTTTAAACAGTGTTTCTGTGTGCTGTCTTTGTGCGTCTATTTCAACATATGGTTAGCATCTTCGAAAATATGTAAGCATTCTTAATTTTGTTTCCTTGCTATAATACGTATTCGTTTACAGTTAAAATGACATCCATAGACTGGACTAACATCTACGACGATATATTCGGGCACCTACATATCCCGCGCTTTATAAACGAAAAAATATCGTCAAACCTGGAAACCTATCAATTTCTAGCAGCGTTCGCTCACCAAAACGCACAGTAGTACTTCTCTGTAGATAATCTGTTTGATGTATTATTTAAATGCAATGACTCATTCATTATTTGTATCATGCAAGTGTTTATTTTACCAGTATATTGACTGAAAAAACAAACCACTTGCAGCTACATGGGGCGACTCGATATATAAGAGTTGTAATATGAACGCCAGTTATAAATCTAGATCTGGATGTTTACGATAAAGTAAATAGAAAAGAAAATATTGGTATCCGATGAAGAGGGACCGCCGACGCAGATATTTTATGACATAATATAAAGAAGTGTGTTGTATTCAATAAAATAAAAAAGAAAGGCGACTAACCAATCGGTGGAGTTTTGTATTGCCGAAAAAGTTATATATCTATGGACCTGCAGTGTTGAACCCCTATTTAGAAATGAGTTTATCCAACGATGTAAGTAGTTCCCTATAACTGTTATGGTTTTGTTTAATCGATCTTTAGTGGTGAAACTTGTAGTAATTTAAAATCAAAAAATTTATTTAACATCCTCTTTTGTTTTATAGTTAGAACTATTCCAGCTATCATTAGCGGTGCCAGAGCCGCCCCTGGACAGCCCGGCCTCGATCCAGCGTAGCGATGGGGACTGTGAAATGGCAGTCCCGGAACCACCAGCAGCGGAGGCCCAGGAAGGCCTTCGCAGCAACCCCCGACGAAGGCCGAACACGCCGGCGGGGCCGCGGACATTCACGCGCATCTGCCCCTAAACTTCACCGGCGACGGTAAGTACGCTCAATATGATATAGGTACCTGTGAGCATACATGATGTACTTCGTTGTTCACAGAAATCGGAAGAGCCGAAGAGGCAGAGGTCGTGGACGGCCTGGCGGGGGCGGGGGAGTCACAATAAGATTCATAAAAAACATCAACATTTACAATTGTAAGTCAAGGATATAATGCTTTCTGTATTCCCGTCGAGTATTTATCTTTTTTTTATAATTTCAGAAATAAAGGTGTTTCTCGATTGAATGTGTTTTTCTTGTAACGCAATATTGTTCGATTTAGATGTATAGAAATGTGTATTAGATAATATAGTTTGATCTTTCTCTCGTATCACTTGGGCATAATGTTTAATGTCATGACTGAGTGGCTTTATTTATGTTTCCCTTATTATATTATATATATATATATTATATATATATATATATATATATATAATATTATTGTAATCGCACACAGATATGTTATCAATCGTTTTATTAATTATATGTTTTGTATTGCACATCACAGTTTTCATTGTATAAAATTTTAATTAACGATTTTAGTATTAATGCTATGTATGCGTTCTCATGTAATATCGGAAAGTAATTTCTTTTAAAGTAATCGTAAGAGACAAAAGACATGTATGAAATGTACGTAATAGTAATTACAAAAGTCTTAAGCACAAAATAATAATGATGAACGTGAAAAGGCGATAACTACCCATTTCGGTAATTGGATAAGGTATTGTACCTCCTGAAAGTGTATCAATTTGTTCGAAGATAGCGCCACTCCGCAGTAATATGTTGTTTCTAAAACATTACTCCCATCTAACGGTATTTTGTTACAATAAATGATGCGGTCCATTTATTTTAAGTAAACAGTAGTGGGCGCTGTGATCTGTGGACGTATCACATAGTAATGTTCGCAGAGGGCGTTAAATTCAATTAATTTTTCAATAGGAATAGTTGATTAAAATAATGTTTATGATTAAGGAAACATCATAAGGTACAATGTATAACGCCATTTTTTTTATGCGAAGATTTACACATTACACGTAGCTACATAGTAACGCAGGAAGTCTAAGATAGTAATGCGTGATTTAATAAGATACCACCTTAAGGGGTAAGGCAGCCATGCAACTTTTAAAAAATCGAATTTTTTTTTATTCGCTTAAAATCTTACTCGAACCCTCAAGAATAAGAAAAAAAAAGTCTCGTACTTAGAAAAAATCTCGAACCGCTCGTTTACCACAATTTGCGCAAGCGCATCACGGCGCGCCAAATGCATGTCGCGACG
>JARFOC010057766.1:0-47019 GCA_031763485.1 Osmoderma eremita | reverse complement strand
AAGTATCACTTACTATAAAGTTCTATGCGCTACTAATTTACCACTTTAAAGTCGCCGGAAAGTAACGACGACTTCAACGTTTCTCTTTCACTGTAAAGCCTCGCCGAAATTCTAACCTCACATTTTTAAAGTCAAAGTGACAAGTGCTAGTGCAAAATAATGAATACTTTTATGATAGGATAATCCCTACCTCATAGTCATTTTTAGAAGCGGTAATTCACATAGAAGTAAATTTAAACCATAAAGTTATTTTTAGCAAGTGAAGGAAACGTTATTGGAACTTGCGATCATTACTTATAAGTCGCGGACTATCAAGAACATTTTAAGTCTTTTGAACGTAATAAAACTTCAAAATTTACTTCAAAGGAATTATTACTTTATGCCTAATATGAATTGGCAAATATGACTATCGTAATTTACCACTAAGTCATAGAAACTTCAAAGTTATTTTAAACGTGACTTCGCTAATACCAGTGAATTGACTTTAAAGTTATCTACTACAAAGTAACAAACTGTGGTAGAAACTACGTTTCGGAGACTTTAAATTTGGTAATTAAAGTAATTTATACAAAAAAGTCATATTTATAGTCGCGATTGCGTCTAAGCTACTTAAAATCGGTTCCAGTCTCGGTTTCAGTTACTTTGGTGCTTGTTGGGTACTGTTTTCCCTATAAAACCATTTAACGGAATTTAAACACAACTAACGTGTGTCAATTGCCACATGTAAAAAGCACCGTTGGCACTCTCTATGAAACAAGAAAAAAAATTTTGAACTAAAGATACGCAAGGGCGCTTAGACTGAAAGGGTATATTATATTTAGAAGGCCGGTGGAGGAGCTTAATTAGTACCGCTTGGTACCGCAGGCGCCTCTCAAAAATTTGAATTTTTAGGGCACAAAATAAGTATTTTTAATACGAATCCATGATAAAATCTGCCTGAAAGTACATTAATATGGGGTTGTCATCTCGGATACGCATGTATGCAATTTTTTCATTTAGCTAGGACATTCACAAGTGTGTTAAAATTGTAGTAATAGATCGGGCGACATACGGCATTATTTACATTAGTGAAGTTAATATAAAGCTTTTAGTAACCATTCATTATAACAATAGCCGTGCAACTAATAATATACATGTAGAAAAAAGAGAAGTTCTAGGTATTAAGTAATAATATATACACTATAATGTTACTTTCATGGAAGTTTCAGCAAACGACATATTTTTCCTTCATTTACAGATTCTTAAGATAAATTACTTCCCTTAATGTGGTACCCAACCTAAATTATTAAATAGTTCCGCATAAAGCACCTAACCCGTTAACTTTCCCAGTCCCTTTTTTATTCTCCGTGGGCGACATATAACAGAATTAATCTTTGGAAAATCTCGCACACAGAAACACCAATAATAAAAATTTACATAAATTTATGTGACATAAAATGTCAGTATTAATCTCACAAAATTGTCTTGGATGGAAGAAGGAATGGGGAAAAGATTCGTTCAAGTTTTCAGAAAGAGTGTTTGAAGCAGGGCGAGAATGGTGATAAACAATTAACGCTCGAGTCGACAAACAGATATGTACTGTAGGATGGGAAACGAAGATTTATTGTCGAGGTCGTAATACATAAATTTCCGGGATACGAAAGCTGTGTTGAGCACCGAGGATTGTGTACATAGTAGGGAATATACACCTTTCTTTAAAATTTAAAACAACAGAGTAATGTTGTTTTATTTAATTTTTGTGCGATAAACTAAAAAATAACAGTGTTAAAGATTAAATTAGTAATATCTTCGTCTATTTTCAGAATAATTAGATCCACGGAATTCAACAAAAGAACAATAACAAGAGGACAGAAGAAGTTATCAACAGAATAAAAAAATTTAAATTACTTTGATGATGTATTTAGCAACATTTCAACGTTCATGACACGCTTCACACTTTACTCACGTTCCCAGAGACAATGTAATCAACTTGCTTTTTTACGACATTTATGCTTCCGACATTACAACAAACCTAATTTACGTCAGTGTGTTGAATTTTTTGAAGTGTTTATTTCGTTCCAGTTACTAAAGTTAAATTTACTATGAAAATCACAATTCAAGATAATGTCTACGCTGAGTAGAAACAAAAGCTAAACTCAGCCTCGGGAAAATGCTTTCATATGTAATTTGTGCGGTTTTAATAATTCTTGATTAGGATGTTCTTTTATTTACCAGGAAACAGCTTCCTGTCTAGCTGGAAAATAACAGTGTGTAGGCACATATGTGTATGTAGGTATGAACCCGTTTCAAATATTTTTATTCATATTTCCTTTGTGTTACTGTTGACAAGCTTTTACGTTTCATACGGAACGTCACTTATTCATAAAGGTCGAGTAGGTATATTTGAATAATAAATAAGGGAAGAATTTATTTCAAAATTATGGGTTGGCCCTAGGTGTTGGAATGTTTATCTTCTGTAAGTAACAGTAAAGCTAGTATACGCAGTGCACGTCGTGTAATAATTAAATCACAAAGCTGTTAAAGTGAGTGAGGTTTGCGGTGGATTATACAAGGTGTAGATACGCGGGAATACCTTTGTTGGTAATTGACACTTTGCGAAGGGGTTCAAAACTTTATAATTACAGGTGCGTTTCCTAACATGTGCGTGAGATATTTTAGAATTAAGGACACATTACCTATACCTATATGTATATAATATATTATATTTCGCTCTTAGCAAACTTTATAAAATATACATATGTGGTTCAATTATTTGCGATTGCTATGACATGTCAGGCACATACGAAGTTCAGGATTATTTTATTTATCCATTATCGTGCTTGCTCACATATATATCCGTTGGTCAAAAAACATATATCTGTGCATCAACATGGATTTATGACTAAGAGATCCACCATCACCAACTTGGCTGAATTCAGTCAAAACACGCTGAATGCTTTGGATTCATTTGGGCAGGTTGATACAATATACACGCACATCTCCAAAGGCTTTGACTATACAGATCACCCTTTACTATTGGAGAAGCTTAAGGTTTTTGGTTTTAGTAACTCGTTGATATCACTGTTCGAAACATACCTGTCCAATAGGCCACAATATGTTATATACAGTGGATACAAGTCATCCTTTTATCTCGCGATTTCTGGATTACCGCAAGGGTAAAACTTGGGCTCATTAATGTTTATATTATTCATCAACGACCGCATTAACAGCAAAAAATGTGTATTTGCTCATGACCTCAAAATCTTTGCTTCTGTTACCGTTCCATCAGATTATCTGTTATTACACAGAGAACTAAACAGATAGCTGATAGATGTCCTGCACATAAGCTACATTTAAAAATAGAAAAGTGTAAAGTAGTAAGCGTCACAAGGAAGGTAAGGCCGATACATTTTGACTATGCTATTGCTGGAGAGACTTTTTCACGTGATACAACTGTGAAGGACTTGGGTGTATGCTTTGACACATCATTTGCGTTTAGCACGCAAAGAGATAGCATTGTATGTTCCGCCATGAGAATGTTGGTGTTCTTGATCAGGAACAGTACTTCCTTTTACATGAAATCATTAAAGTTCTGTACTTTACATATGTTAGATCGAGACTGCAGTATGGTTGTTTAGTATGGAATCCCTACTATGAATCCCATAAATTAGCCGTAGAAAGAATACTAAGGAAATTTTATAGTTTTTAAAGCATTAGTGATTAGAATTTAGAGCTGTCACTTCTTTAGTACTGCGCGCTGTGACTCCATCCAGATTTTTGTACATTTTCTTTGTGTTAAGTCAATAAATATCTTGTTTGGTTGAAACTTATCGCGAAAAAACTGGATTAATACTAGCATAATATGCCATTAAAATACATAATTACTAATAACAGGAAAACGAAACGAATACTAATCGCAGCAGAATTTGATTCTGTGTATCATGTTGTAAAAATATACAGAGTTTCGAACAGAGAGATTCGAGACCATATTGTGACGAAACTGTACATTTTTCAGGGATAATTAATTTTTTAAAAACCTAAGGATTATACTTTCAAATGATAAGCAACTTGAATCTTGACATTTAAGAGTGTTGAAACAACAAATTTTTAAATGAAATGCTAACGAAACGATTTTTGTATAAGTTTGAAGAAATCTGAAAAAGGTATAGGGAAACTTTAACATTTTGTACTTAGAATAACGCTTAGAATCCAAATTTGCAAGGAAATTTATAACATTCCATTTAAAATAAGAAAGTTAATGGCGACTTCCGGTGATGCAAACGTGAAAATAGTTTACTCTGAAAGATCACTTCGCCCTATGGCGGTGTACATATTTTCAGAATTTTTGTATTTTTCCTTCCCCAAAACATTTTAATAGGCCACTCAACTTGGGCGAGCCTGTATATTGTTATTTGCTTAGTATGTATCATTTATATCTCTTACATTAAGACTATTATTAGCATCTTCATTAACTATTTTGTTTGTATTGTGTTATTTATTTTGAATTAACGTAATCGCATGAGTGTTTAATAGTATTCCAACACATTGTCCTGTAATTGGTAATGTCATTAGTTCTGTTGGGTAATGAATTACTATTATTATTAATACTTTAGGCGGCAAGGAATTACAAGTTGATTTTTAATTTTGCGTTATTATTTGTGTTTATCCATTTTTCCCAAAAAATGTGTTTTAACATATATTACTTAAAGTATCTCCCATCTATACATGGCAGAGTTAAGGGGTAAATAAGGAGTTGATTATATTTATTTGCAAAAATTACTTTAATGCAAGACCAGAGATATCAGTCACTAATTTGCATGTCGTGCATATTGTAAACTTATATATGTAGATACATCATGCAGCTTCACCGATACAGACATGTATTATCCACTTCGTAAGTATCTTAAACTATTTTCCCTGATATAGAAGCGATTCTATTTTATGTTATTTTTAACCAATATTGGCTTTTTATTATTTTGATAATATCCTTCAACATCCGGTTCGAGTGAGTGCTTTTACAAAGCGATTTCGATATTACAAAATTATTCCATTGAATAAATATGCATGCTATTCGATTACTGATCAGCTTTTATTCCCGTAGTGTTCAATAAAAAAAATTTTTTTGCAAGTTAAATAAACTCGGGATATGTAGATTGACATTTTAATTATTTAAAATATCGTATTGGATGATCATTCGAACGATATCATCTTGGCGAATTGTATTTTCTAAATAATCAAAGGCTTTACTGTTTCTCAACTTTGTGTTTAAAACTATAAGATAACTATTGGTATCGAAGGGTCATGTTTCACACGCACATTGCACGTATTATTTGCGTCTCTTTCGATGGAGATGATCATCTTTATTCCGCGATGGGGAACAGCGGGCGTTGGTATTAATGGCGCTGGCATTGTGCGACGCTTTAATGAGCACAGGGAGGAACGAGATAAATTACGATTCAACATCAAGCGCTGCTGTAGTAGTTATTGTCCGAGATAGATGGATAAGTGGAAGGATTGATGAATGGCTGACCGACTAGGATAAGGTAAGTAAGCGTTGTTCGCGTTAACTTGTCGCCGGAGAGACTCAAGGTTCGTGGTTTTAATAAGGGAAACATTACTTACACAAGTGCTCGTGATGTTGATGAATATGTCTTGATTCGCCAACCTTTGCCCTGCAAGACAACATAAAATAATTTAGCTCGTTAGGTGAGCTCGGAAAACAAGCAAAATGATGTTTGAACTATAATACACCCAGAGAACCTGGGTCTGTAGCTACTATTTACAGTACTTACGTACAGTTTGTAAACAACTAGGTACTCTATAGTTATCCCATTTTACTCTTCTTTATGTATTCTTATAAAACCATAAGCAAAGTACTAACTATCCGTCATTATAAGTTGCTTTGATGTTATTTAGGGTTTTTGTTATTTTCATTATTTAATATTTGGATTTGGAAATAATAGTTGCTGAGTCATTTTGATGGTTGCGCTAATTAATGCTGTGAAATATATAGTGAGCACGGTTAAGTTGGAAGTTCATTTAAAATTCAGGTGTTTTTTCTTCGAAGAAAGGCTCGAACCGGTGGCATTTTGATTTTAGTTGCCGTTTTTCTGATGATTATTTCATGTATACAGAGTGACCCACAAATATGTTATGACAGCTCACTATTTTGTTTAATGAAACACCCATTTTTATTTCATTTTTTAATTCTACAACAAAGTCTGAACACATTTTATGTATCATGCTCTATACCTGGATTCAACTGTTTCCGAAGAAAATTGTAGAAGCCTAAAAAATACAACTAAACTAAACTTAAACACTTAAATTATGTAAATAAAACCTTAAATTGAGTCATACTGTTGGCAGTGACAGTTGACTCATATCTTAAGTGACATTTTCTTAGCGAAACTTATTACAATTAGTTTTTTTTTTAATGGTATGTCTCAATGAAAGAGTGCGGATAGAAATGTTGATCATTATTGGTTGTGGGGAGAGGATGCGTACCCAAAAGGAAGTTTGCGAAACATTTAATGCCAAGTACTTATCCTCACAAGGAGCCAATATGTGAATCTACTGTCAGGAAGATCGAAAAATATCGTGATTTAGGTCACGTCAAGGATAATTATGCGAAAGGTCGGTTTACGGTATCAGAAAATAAACAGTTAAATGTATTACTGGCTGGCTAAGCTTATGGTAGTCTTTACCATAAGCCTAGCCGCAGTATTGCTTTGAAAAATCAGATCTCCCAGAGATCCACAGTTTTCAAAACGAATTGTATTTTCAGATGAGGCAACGTTTGTCTCAATGGAGGTTAATGGAATGTCATACCCAATATCCTCAAAAAGTTATTGTTTGGGCCGGAATTATTGAAAACAAGATTTTGGGGCCCTTTCTCTTTGATGGGAAATTTTAGAAGATGACTTAGTCCCATTCTAGCCACTTTGTACTCCGATCCAAATGATACTGACACACCAAACGATTTCTTATAGTATCTGCAAGATGGAGCTACGAGCCATTACACACGTCCTGTGCGTGAGTATTTCATTACGGTTTTCCCTGAACGGTGGATTGGTGGACGGGGTCCAATTGAGTGGCTGGCCAGATCTGCAGATTTGACCCATTTAGATTATTTTCTGTGGAGTGTAAGGGCTGCGTTAACCGACCAAACAACATTGAAGTTTTAAAGAATAGGATAAGAGACGAAATGAGATTGATAGAACGTAGTTAATAACGTTTTGCAGGAATTTCAATATCGTCCCGGATACTGCCACGAACTGGAAGTAATTTCCAACTTTTGATAAGATAATTTTTGATCTTTTATTGCATTTTGCTACTTTTTCTAAATAAATAATAATATGTTGATGTTTCAAATTACAGTGTACTTTTCTCGAAAACAGTTGAATTCAGGTATAGGACATGACCCATAAAATATGTTCAGAATTTGACGTAATCATCAGAAAACGGCAACTAATATCAAAATTCGACCGGACCGACGTGCTCGCTGTATACTTTTAACTTTAACTGCCCGATATTTTTAGAAGCCACATATAGGGTACAGTAACTAGAAAACGGTATACAGTAGAACTTTTATTTTACAAGGTAATTGGAACCTCTGATAATACAGAGTAATAATTAAATTTTTTCTACCGGAGGAACAACTAATCTTTTTCATTATTATTAAGTGATTAAATGAAAACAATAGATGACGTGTTATACAGAACCTTAACTACAAATCATCTTCAGTAAGTTTAATATTCGGTTTGCACCTAAAATTGCAAGTTAAATTTATTTAATCAAAAAATGATGTATTCCTCTGGAAAAGAAACAAGTACGCATTACATAGCAGCCATTGAACAAGTTTACTCTCAATAAAGGGGGAAGCTTCGAGTAAGGTAGTAAAACCCATATAAAATAATATTCGATTCCTATGGAAAAAGCCATTTCAAGCGCCTTCACGTACACCGGCTTTATTTTCAACCGTGTAACCAAAAATTTAAAGACAGCTTTTCCTTTTCATCTTTCTAAATTAAAAGTGAAGAATTGCAATATCTGTTACAGCACGATACAAATAGAGACAGCTATATATTTATTGCCTCCTTCCCTAAATGATTGCTAAATTTAACACTGACCGAATATTAAAGTTAATCACTGTACTATCAGACCCACGCTGTAAAGTCACCTAGAGAATTCACACCGTGAACTTTGCGGACTAGAACACATCACTACGTCACTGCGTGAAACACATGATTATGGGCGAAAGCCATCTACATCCGCATTCACAAGTGCGCGCCGTCAGTCTACTGCCGGCTTAAAAACTATATAAGAAGCAAGTCATTAACCCAAATGCCAAACCCTTAAATCGACAAGCTGTCATAATATCCAAATTGGTAATTCTAGCAAATAATTAATTTAATGTATGAAACTCCTTCAAATCGCATAAATGGTTTTTAAGAAACAGACGTTCTATATTTCAATACCATCTTTATTGATAGCAACTTATAAATCACAAGGTGAGATACAGCTACAGTATTAACCCCTGTTCTTGCATCTAAACCTTGGAGACTCATTAATTAAACACGAAAGCAAACTTAATAATAACGTCATACAGAAACTCTAAACTAAATAAACCATAAGAATATTTTATTGAAGAAATGAATTATAAAAGCTATTTTAGATAGTGAGATTTTAACAGATACTGTAAGTATTTTTTTATACTTACACACATTGAAATTATATTTTAGAACCAAAACAAAATACTAAAGTAAGCATAATAATTCGTTTATTGCATAACTGGATACAAAAATTAAACTAAACTAACGAAATTGAAAAATAAAGACTCTATCCTAACGGAAAAATATAAAAAAAAACTTTAAATGGGAAGTTAAATAGCTTTGCCATTAACCAATTAATTTTTGTATTTAAATGAAACATGATTGTAGAAAACTTGAAGTTCTTAATGGTTCATTGATGTAGAAGTCTTTTCATCGCCTGAAATGATAACTTCTTCAAGAGAAAATTAATTATCGTGAATATTACCTTGGGAAACTTTCGCTTCATATATCAAAATATAATTTATCTTCTTCCTCTTAACCCAATTTAATCAATTAATATAAACTTTCCTGGTGTTAATTATTGCGTTAAAAATGTGTGTAGATACGTTGTTTCAGTACTGTTTCTCAAAACTTTATTAGGTGTTTCTTGCAATACCAGCTAAAAGAAACATTTAGGAAAAAGTTTTGTGGTTAAAAAATCATCTCATTTGTATTTATTGGAAAAATAATCTCTTGAAATTCAAATATATGTTGTTTACATAAATATTTCATGTGCTTGTATTTTTACGACTAACAAAAACAGTAACAAATCTATCATACAATTTATACGCTCGTTTGTTGTCAATGATAAAATGATTGATGCCGGTGTTCAAATACATGCCCGGGTGCTAATAATACAAGGTGATAAATATATTCTCTGGTATTCGTATCCTCTTCGTGTACACCATTACAGTTTTAATGAGAGGTTATTTTACCCATAAACAATGCACAGGTCGATAACATGGCGGGCTAAACGTACACCAAAGGTACATCACAGTTAAAAGAGTGACAGAATTCTCTCCCCGCTCGGAGAATACATACAGACGGCACTGGGTCGTTGCTGTGACATTAGATACCAATTTCGCCGATAAAAATCAGCTATGAACACAGCAATTGGCATGGGATGGCTACTGAATGCTATCACAGGAATTTGCGTCTGGTATGCTGCTATTGTATCTTATGAAAGCGCGGAGATAGAATTGCGAAAGCCACAACAATAAAGGCTGTCGTTTCTAATAAATAGTTTGAATGCCAGGGGTCACCGAAATATACGATATGTGATTCAAATAGCGCACCGTGGTATGAATTCACTCTTAAAATGTTAATAGATTTCTGTGCTTTCACTATCGAAAAAGATACGATAATAGAAAGAAACCAAATTTATAAGAAAACATAGGGCAAGATAGTTCCATTCCCGAAGAATTATTAATTGCTAAAAGACTTTGATATTTGTTACTTTTTGATTTATAATTTATATTATTCTATTCAGCCTAAGTACCTACAAAACTTTCATACGCAAATAGTCAGATATTCAAAAAAGCATGCAGAGATGATTGCAAAAATTACACAGGCATAAGCCTCCTCAATGCCGATTACAAAATACATGCAAAAGTAATTTGTATATGACTTTAAACGATTACGGAAAATGTAACTACTAAGGAACAGAGCGGATTCGGAGAAGGTCGTACCATCAATTGGTTTACAATAACTTACAGCGGAAAGGATCTCGAAAAGGTTTTGGATTATGTAAATAGAAAAATATTATGATATATAATGGAAAACAAAGGCTTCTCTATATACCTAACAAGAGTAATAAAAAGTTGCGTAACAAGAGAGAATACAATAAGAAACGCAATCATACGGAACAAACTTGAATCAGAAACATTGTAGGAAACGGAATTGAGGTTCAATCAGATATACAAGGAACACATGCAAAGAATGGGGGATGATGGAGTGCCAAAGCAGATATTTCAGTATAAACCTAGAGGACGACTATGTATAGGTCGGCCCATAAAAAGTTGGCGAGAGAAAAGTAAAGGGCACAACGACTTCGAAAAATAACGTCTGGCAAGTGAAGCCCTTCCATCTGTATGCACCCTTCCAACATCTCTTCGAAATTCTCTGCTACTCTTTCCAATATTTACACCTCGAAATTGGCGATTTCCAGGCGAGTGGTATCACTAAAATAGGGGATGCTAAGCTGTTTACTAAAGGCGCTGCGTTACTACACGTCGAACATCTTCAAGCGTTCGCAACTTGGAGGGTTGTCACATCTTGTACCTGTGTAGCCAGCGTCCAACGCTTGATCCTTATCCATTGTACCAATCGTTTGATTAAATGTTTTGCTTGGTATGGAGGTGCCTTAACAAGAGGCAAACATGTGTCTCTGCAATATCTTGAAGAAAGGTTGGAAAAGTTCATCCAAAAAGAAAGCCATCACGTTAGCGGAAGTTATTTTCCGGAGATAGTTCATAAATTGTTAGCATAAACTGCATATGACTGGCTTTATTTTTATGGAATTAAATTTTAATTCTATATACGTATTTTGGCAACTAAGTTGCCATCCTCAGTAGACACTACAAGGAAATAAATATTATACGCGGTTATACGCGGTAAGGTTATAAGTCTTTAGAGGATTGGATAGTTATGAGAGTATTAATACTCATAATACCAAGGACAAAGTTGTGACTTCTGACAAAGGACCCATCCCGCATTCTAGTAGATACGATTTAGTTAATTCCTATTTATCTTTACTGCGCTAACTACATCGTTGTATTTGTTTATGGTTGTTATGTTCATAATCTAAATTATATTACTTGTTAACTGTCCATCACAGTAACAATATTTGCTCATTGTAATTAATTTGGTCTATGCCTTTAGACAATAGACATACTATTATTAAATAAATTGTTGGGGTTTACTCAGCGTGACAAAGTACGTTCAGTGAACCCGAACGATTGGGTGGTACCTATATATAGTGCAGTATTTCAAAATGCAAAGAAAATAATTTCTAATGAATTTTAAATAATAATAAATTTTATAAATTTGGGTTCTTTTTATTTAACTGACACTTGCTAATTTAAATTATAATGATGTCATCAAAATCGTAACCTATTTAAATAATATAGAAAAAACTAAAGATATGTTTGAAAATATAATTTAGCATTGTTGCTATAACAGTAATACGAACATATAATTTAAGGAATTGTAAGGTATTTAGTAAATTTACTAAATACCTTATAAAATAAACCTGTGTATGAGTGTAAGATGTGACCACCCGACTTCTGCCTTCTGCGCCCTCGTCACTCGTTCTACTCCTTCTTCCTTCACTTCACATTTCCAATCATCCCTTCTTTGGCACTCGTTTTCTTATTTCACTCACAGACTTAAGTTTTTCCGACTTTTTTCGACTTTTCAATCTTTGATTATTATTTATTAGGTAATCCGTTGCTCTCGTTACCATCTAAAATATCCCTGTCATCATTACCACGGCATCCTATTATTATATACTGTACTGCGATGTAACTGCATTGTCGACGGTTACCAAACTATACCGCTGGATGCGGCCTTCCAGAGCACCCACAAGGCTCTATGGTAGCAACTTGAGGTCGGTGAATTCCACTAGCGCGTCATTGCTCGTCTGGTAGATCCGCGATGTGGTGCGTGAAACTTCTTCAAACCCTTCTGTTGTGTGGTGTTGTGCTATGTATAATTGTTTATGTTAATTTACAAGTTATAGAAACAATAAAGTATTTATTGACTTAGTAACATTTTTCATGCCCTTTTCTTGTCGCTTGCTGGACTCACACTAACTCACTACCAAACAGAGACCGTCTTTACCGGTTGAGTCTCGGATATTAATGGAATTTCTAATGTTATATTTAAATAATAATCGTATGGGTGGCAGTCCTGCGCGTATTCAGTTAACCCTGATGATAAACAATTTGATGGTAGCGACAGGCTCGCTGACTCACGAACGTGAACGAAAGCGATGAAACAACAAGATGCTGTTAAAGATCATAGCAATAGATATAGATTGCAAGCAGGAAATTTATGTTATTCAAGAGCATATCTTCAAGGGTACTGCATATATCATTTCCTTCCTTAGTAGGTACTACTGATGATGGCAACTATGTCGCAGTAATACGTACCTAGAGTTATTCACTAATTAAGGTGGTAAGGGAATTTTTGTTTTAGTTTAACTATTTGAAGCTACCGTATCCTATCATTTTATAATTAAATTTCGTTTCACTTTACAACCTCTTGAGTTATTTCTATTCGAAAAAGCTTTCGTTTCCTCGGCTGCAGCTTGTACAACTTTACAGCATTACTTTAGTTAATACATACACCATACCTAAATTAATATATCAAGTACAATGTGGATATATGTATGTTATGCGACAATATCGAATTCGTCTCTGGGCAGTCACAATGTAGCCGCTGCTTTTTGCTCACAACTTGATATATGCACTATAAAACCGTTCACTATACTTTATAAATAACGTAAAACACTCCCAATAAAGAATACAAACAGACTTTTCCACCAAGCCAATATGAATAATTTGTGTATAGTATTTTTGCAACTGCGGTTGTTATTTCAACTTGTCCTTGCGCTTTGAGGTTTGTTAGTTCAGTCGTCACATATTAATTACGTTAATATTCATTGTGTATTTGTTAATTAAAACAAACAGTGACACTACTGAAACATTCTGTTTTTCTATACTGTTAATTCGGCATAATAATTCAGATATCACATTAAATAAATTGAAATGTAAATGATACATATGCTCCGCATTTTTCTATGTACAATTCAATAATACAGACTAGAAACTAACAAACAATAAAATAAAATAAAAAGATGTTGAGATATGAATTCCATATATCATAACATTAGACCGAATTAAATTACACAATGTACATCCCCTTTACTTAGAACTTGTAATGATCCAAAGATAATTGTAAAAGGCGGTTGATTTTGCAGCAGTTTTCAGAACCTGTTAGTTGATTAACTTTGAAGCTACGAATATGTTAATCCATTCTTATTACTCGGTATAATAATATCAACAAATAGGGCTTACGTTTCCATAATCTAAGTTTGTTTCTATATTCAAGAAGTTGTTATATTAGAAGTTCAATATTTGTATACTTCAATTTGTATTCGAAGCCCTACCACGCACGATACTCACCAAATACTTGTACAAAACACGTGCACAAACACGTTAAACGCAAATTGTTCCTTTATTGTGACACTAATTTCGCTACCAACCCCTAAAACTATACATCATATTCACGACCCCGAAAATCACTGGACGTCAGTTACCAGATTCGCATAATTTACGACTCCTTCTAGTTGGTCTGCAAAGTTTAAGGCGAGTAATGGAAGCCTATTCCTGGGTGAATAAATCCAACTCGTGTATGGTTCGTAACAGCAAAAGGATCTCTTCAACTGCAACGGCTTATAACTTCATTAATTAGTTTTTATTCGTTACGCTTTCGTATCCCTTTCAACGTTTTGACAGTTAACAGGTAGCCGTAAAGGATTTCATTGATGCACGAATCTTATAGGAACTTTTCCTGAAATCAATTAAGATTCAAATATACCTACTTTTATATAATACTTTCTGAGTGTTTAACTAATAAAAAGAACATTGTAAGAAAATATATGTGCCATTTTTAAAACATTTCTACTTTGGCTGGAAATTCGTAAATGTAAAACAAAATATGTGATTTCTGTACTGTACCTTGAATTAGTGTAGTCCATATTAACGTTTCAAAGAGTGTTGTGTTGTGGTGCGTTCAAGCTATTGTAGTGAAACCGCAAACATTTGACCACCAGTGAAAATGCCAAGGAAATGTGTAAACCACACGAACTCTTTTTACTACATTTACGGCGAACTGACATTTAAATATCTCTCACACCTCTCCTTAAAAAGTGCTAATAATTACTATATTTAATTCTTGAGCACTTACAATTTCTCTGAAATTCTTACAAATGTATGCCTCCAAACATTGATTAGGTTGCTAGATTGTAAGTTGTAACAAAACATGAATGTTTCGTTTTGGAGTCACAATTTAATTAATTGCAGGGTATTGGTTATTATATCTAACCTTCCAACTTATTCAACAAAATTCTTCACTATTTCATCATGTATTTTACCATTAAACTTGAACTCCAAAATTCTTCTTCTTTACTTTTTTAGTTATAAGCAATAAATTGCAGACTACATCATTACTCAGCCTCCATTACGTTAAGGTCTTAATAATTCTTTTCTTTTATTCATACTTTATACCACAGCTCCTGCCAAAATCAAATCCTCACCTTGCAGGGATCCCCATTAGAGTCATATGATGAAGCCTCTGGTATTATGAGAGTTTCTTTAGACTCTTAGATTAGTCTTAATCTTTTTCTTAACTTTAACTTGAACGATTGCATCACTAATTAGCATTTTATATGAATTCATTATTTCATTTACTTTTACCACAGAACAAAATCTAATCATATTGATATCATTTTTTTTCTACGAGATTCTATTAGTTGTTCTAGTGCAGCTGAAATTTTGATGTTTGTAAAATTCGTTGTTATTTTGCGTTTCCAGCCGATAATATACAAATAATGATGTATTTGTACACGTCTCGTATAGTTAGAGCAATTATATTTTATTTACGTTCTACAATAACAATACATGTCTCAATTCTTATTGATGCTTGTATTATTCATGTATTTGAAGAAAATACTGTATTAAAATTTGATTGTTTAAACTATCCTATATACAGAGAGAAGTAATTACTAAATCCAAATGAGAATTACTTGAACCAAGCGATTCTCCATTTTACATATACCGCCTGAAAGGTTGCGTGCTGGAGATCGTTACGAGCATGGGATAGACGTAAGAGCTCCGTTAGTTGGGCTACTGTACTTCGCATACGGGTATGTGCCGGAAGAGCACCAGACAGGTTGGACCTGTTAGATGTATTTGTCAGTTGTTTGTATTTGTTAAAGAGTGTGCGATAACTCTTTCATTGTGCCAGATCATCGCTTGACGAGAATATACTAAAGTCGCTTGCGACTATACTCGTCTTGACCAGTGAAAGAGTTAATAATAGACTACTACACTAAAGACTGCAAGGACTGTAGGGCAGCACAATAAACACACTGTAAAAGATTACTCCTCACGCACAAATATATTGCATCACCCAAGCACGTGTCCCGAATTAATTCATATATTGTGCGGGAGGGGTAATCTGATACAGTGTGTTTAGTGACTATTACACCGTTCAAGAGAAACTAAAAGCGATAAAACTATATTACGACGGCAATTCGGTAAAAGTCACTCGTGATTTATCTGCAGTTAAATTTCCGGATAGGTCTATTTCCAGGAATCCAAAATACTGTTCGAACTTTAGAGAACACCGGAATTCTTATTAATTCAGAATATTCTGCTTATTTCTGCTTATAGTAGGCTTTTTCATTAAGAATTATTATTTATTGTTTATTATTTACAAATCTAGAATAGTAGTTATAGCTCGTTACATCATTTTTGTTTTGTGGTTTTGTTTAGCAGTCGTCAAATCGATGGCGTCACTAAGGTATATATAGTGACGTTACGGAAACTCCAAATAACTCAAAATATCGATGATGAATTTAAATAAGCTTAGGTGTCTGTGTACTTTTTATAAGAAAGGATCGAATTGAATGAACTGATTTTATTCCATCTAGGGATTCACGGTGTATAGGAGAAGTATGATATGTACGCATGAGATAATTTAAACACTATCTATTGCAGAGGAGTTCAGACAGCTACAAATAACCGAAACATATATCAATTACATGATATCGAACAAGCACTTGTAATGAACATCGAATGCAGTGTAATAATGGCACCCCGAAGTATCTAATTCACACTAATGATCTAACGCATTCTATATGAAACCATGTGCAGGAACCTCACCACACTAACATTTTTGTGTTGAAATACTTGGATTTTGCATATAGTTCTCGATTTAGAAGTATTTCAAAGAAATCTCTTGCTAGATGCAAAAAAATAGGGATTTGCTAGTATTTGATATTACAATGTGGAAGAATTAATTTTTGTTTTCTTATGAATCAATTTTCAAGGAAAAACTTTATTGTGTTCAAGTAAATGTATTTCCTTGGATGAAGTATAGTTTCTTGGGTAACGAAAGAAGTATGTTGCATCAAATACAATTGTGTGAGAAACTTTCTTATTGGATATAGCAAGCACTTTTCCGTGTGCATGTTTGAACAATAAGCCTAGCATTTTGTATTTCGTAGGTATGACATTTTGAGATTACGACAATAATGGGAAGGCATTTTCACATTTGTATATAACTTCATTTTCCAAACAAACCTGACATGGATTTTGCTTGTTTTGGCTGCAAGGTTGTAACGAAGATAAATATGTATTAGGTTCAATATGTTTCTACCCTAAAACCTTGAGAACTTTAATTTAGATTACATATTTATTACAGGCACAGAAGCGAATTTTCAGATTGAGAAAACATATATTGTTTTATTGTTTTCTTTTTCTTAAAACAAGGATCATAACACTTTGTTGTAAGAATTTGTAATCGTGTAAGGAATATGTATATACTGAGGACAAGAAAATAAATTTCTAATAGTAATCATTTCAATCCAAGAAAAGTCGTTTTGCAAAAATATATAACAATAGATGTGCTACCAATAAATTTTTGGGAAACGTCAAGACATTCCAGTCGCAACAATATGCATCACCTCTAATAGAGTAGAAAGCGACATAGTTATAGCAAACACATTTTCTAGTAAAATAAATTGTATAATATTATTATATAATAATATTGTATACATACGTACGATAATTTACTTTATGTAAGAGGTGGATAAAATTAGCGTTGTTTATTTAGCATCTTGTTTAGAGGATAACAATATAATTTTTAAACCAAACTTAATAATAATCGTTTAAACATCTTCAAATTGGTCATTTGTGGTAAGAAAACAACTGGGTTAAGTATAGTATAACATTAATTTAACGGAAATAATTATTTCTCAAAATGAAAGCGTTGTTTTTATTCTTGGTTAATCTTCGTAAATTTTTTGGACCAGCAAGATAGGCTTGAGAAATTAGTTCTTTGATGGTAAGAAAATATTGTTTTATCGATATACAAAACAAAGATTTTCGTGACTGAATGCATATTTGGTAAAAATTTGCATTTCTTTGCCTGTACAGTATCATCATGGGTATGAAAAGGTATAGGTGACCTTGGCACCAAACAGTGGCCCCTTCTCCAAAGCGGAGTTACCAACCGTTCACCAGTCTCCAAAATTTCCTGGTTGTTCAAGCGTTTATAGGAGCAAAGAATTAATTCGCTTTCATAGGTTCCCAAAACATCCAGCAACATTGAAAACTTGGAAAAACGTCACGTGTTTCAAATAAAATGTACATGACTCACGTTTCTCTTTAGTTGTTGTTCTGTAATTCTCATATAAACTACCAAGGAAATAGAACTGGAATATGATGGCCGATTATCGTGATATGTAGAAAAGGGGCACGCCCAACGGTGTTAGAAGACTAAAGGTATACGCCAGAATTTTTTTTTAGATCAAAAGTTTTAATCTAAACAAATATAGCAAATGTAATTTAAATAAAAAGTTATATAATTATAACGCCTAAACTCGTTTCCTATTCTTGGAAAATCAATCTCAAACTGCGAACCATTTTTGTTACGCTTCTATTTTTTATTCAACTTATTCGAGTGCTTCTCTTTCCAGAATTTACTTTCCCCCAGCTCTAAAGTACGATTCAAGACAATTTATATTAGTCACTCTATTTGCAAAGTGCCAAAATATCAATCATGGAGTAGCAATCGAAACAATAAGATCTGTATAGTATTGAATGAACTAATATAATCGATGCGGATGTACATCATATTACAATGACAATCAAGCTTGGGTCATTAAAACTTAGTTTCCGGCAGTTTCGATATTACAGTTTCCAAGTGCTGCGGTGGCATTGATCAAAACTTTGACGCACACTAATACTCCTACTACTGATAGTTGACGTGATTATGGTCGAGTATTAAATACGTAAATACATACATCGTCCACTAACTGCCCACGAAAAGTCGATTCAAACTTCAGAGTAGATTTAGCAAACGGTATACATATGTATGTATGTAGACTGTTGAGAATATTTACAGTACCACTAGTTTGCGATTTGTGTTCCGTATATAAAGCAAATTAATATCATGATAGATAATTGATCGTATAGAATAACATCTACATAGAAAATGTGACAAACGTCCTGTCTATACTCATATAATAATGTGTTGCGTGCTTTGTGGGATATACACACATACAACATCACAAGAAAACATGTCTACATTGTGAGGGAAATGCGAATGTGAGATGACAGCATTATGAATTGGATTTGCTGCTAATGCAGATGCATACATAGAGATATATGCTTATACCATTGTTCCAGTCATCTGAATGTGTCAAAGCTATTTTTACATACATATGTATGCATAAGCAAATATGTGTATGTATGTAGCCTTAAGAAATACGTCTGTATACATATACATATGTACAGTGTAGCATGGTGTTGCTAGTGGCAACGGCACGTCTCTGTTGAGAAGGGAGCATTCGTGTACATATTTCACTTACAAGGTCGATAGAAACGAAAGGAAAGGTGTAATATAATGACATCCAAGGTAGGTGGGAGAATATCCAGTTTTAATTACTTCCAATTTTAAAGCGGTCGATTACAACACACAAATTATAATTATAAAAATTACTACCAGTCGGTATATTTTCTATTAAATCTTTTAGTTAATAAAGAGTTCAAAAATAATAATTTTCAAATTAACTAGAATCTTTATATAAATACATATTTAACAAGGAATACATTTTATACCGGAGTATTACATAGGTGCGCCATTGAAAGCGGAACAGAATAACAAAGCTGCAGCAAAATCGTCGCTTGCCTGTTGGAGCACTATTAGTATAAATTGAGGAACTTATTTCTTACATTCCCCATTCAAAATTTATTGCGATGGAGGTGGAAGTTAGAAGAATAAAGTTTCACAGTTATGAATTCAATAGAAATATGTCTCCTTAAAATAAAAATTTACTTGCTCTAGTGTTCTGGAAGATAATGGTTTTGCTGCAATTTATTCAGTCGGTTTCGCTTTTAGAAGCACGCCTGTGTAGCCAGATTATACATTTTCTGTTTTCATCTGCCTTAGAGGAGGTACAGTAAAGATACTAGGTACATATTAGTCCTCTGTATACAATCGGAAAAAAAACGAATAAGCTTCCTTTGGAACGTCGTAAAACTATCAAATAAAAAGTTAAACCACAAACACTGATAACATATACATACCTATGCACTTTTACTTTAATATATACATATGTACATACAGAGCTCTTTTCAGTACTGAAGCATACATTACGCAACGAAGAACAGGTTGCGGGTTACAGGAATATATTTTTTTATTATTGAAACGAGCTCTAAAGTCTATTTTTTGTATTCTCGACCTTCACGATCTAAACCTATAAACCTTTGAAATATTTTTAGATAATTATTTACTTTAAAAAAAATCTAAAACCTTTATTTTCAAGATAATTTAATGAAGAGATTGAAGAATATTTCTTTAGCTTGATTATACTTGACACGGCAAACAGATGCGCAGTAATAAGAACTCATGGGCTAATTTCATCACTGCGAGGATACCTGTGTAAAAGGCAACTAGATAGTTAAACTGCAGCAAAGGGCCTGACGGAATAAGCGGATTCGTCCTAACTTAAACCAAGTACTCTAATAATAGCGTATAAGTGACATAACCAAAGAACGTACTTCCCATAAAATTTTGTGTACCAAGGATAAGAGTACCAATAAGGGTAACACAGAAATAAATGAGATAAAAATAATTTTTTATCTCATAAATTATGATATCAAAATTAACAAATGAAAAACTATACAAATTCAGCACTAGTTTCAATAAATAGTACAATATCTATAACCCTATGCAACATATTCAATATTTGGTCAACATCGAAATTGTTAAAAAAAGAAGATGCAGATGTACTTTAGATATACTCTGTTCACAGTAACATATAAGACGAGGGAATTGCGGGCAATGGAATTGTCGGCCATTGCCATTTCGCCAGATCTTGTAGATAGTCCGGTACCAGATTGGAAGTTATCTGACAACGTGTGAATGTCTTTAAAGTCGCTTGAATGTCCGTGATAATGTAAGGCAATTTGTTTTGTGACTCTTGCTGTAGACATTTCCTTCTTATCCCGGTAGATCACTTCTATTAAAGGGAACCCACTAAGCAACGACATAATTTAGAGGTCTGTTTGGTTGGCTCGAACCTACTCCTCTTTTCAAGAGCATTTTTACATTCAAAGAAGCACAAACACCTAATTTAATGGCAATGTTCACTTAGAGTTGTTCAATTTTCCCCAACCGCTAGTGGCGGCCGCATAAAAGTTTACACATAAAATAAATGGTCAGAAATAGCTAGCATGTACACTTACAGTACTTAGAGTCTTCCTAGAAATCAAAAAGTGAATTACATCTGCTAAATATCTGCAACATTAGATATATAGTGTACCTTTGCCCTACAACTTTGTCGCGTCATGGGCAGCATTTCTAAAACAAACTCAGAACTAGGAAATAGTGTTTACGGTAGCGTACATATATACATAACAGATCTCGTGGAGACTCGCAGTTATGCTGAAGGTTGTATCGAATCTGCGCCACTTTACGTTAGCGCTTGTGAGCAACTCTACTTATGAGCACTGCACAATTGACAATCCGATCAAGTAGTGCCTCTTTTGTTGCATAAACGGATGATTTAAACCAACCTCAAATGCAGTAATCAAGGCCATTTAAATCTGGTGACCTTGGTGGCCAATTTTGAAAACCACTACGGCCAATTCATGATGATCGATCACAGCAGGAGCATCATAATGTTGAAAATACATGTTTTGCCTAATACACAAAAGAACATCGTCTAGTATAGATTTGTCAAATTATTTTCAAAAAAATTACACATATTTAGTTAAGACGATTATTTAGCACAACTGGGTATGAATATTAGCATATTACATCACTCGTTAATGCTGAGTCGGTTGTGAAAGAAGAACTTGCCACCGTTGCGGGCGGATTTTCATCTGATCAACGATGTTCATTGTGACAGTTATTTAGTCCATCACGAGTGTCGTAGCTTCATCAGTGAACAAAATATGTTTGTAAAGTGTACGGTATCCGTTTATCCAGTTGCAGAAATGCAACCACAAGGCACTATCACCGTTATAAAAATTTTGGACGCGCTAAATATGGGAAAGTTTTGAACCATTTTTGCGAATGAACTCATCAAACTATATACCCTTATGCTGTAGTTTGATTGAATTGGAGATGGGTTGTAATGCGCCTTATACTTAAACCCGGGAAACGTCCCAACAAAAGTGAGAATTTCTTATTCCGCCGCAATACCAAGACCCGCTTGCCTCTTAGATGTAATTCTCACAGTTAGAAACGTTCCATTCTCATACGCATTATTGGATACTTTCTGGAATACGTTGATATTCAACAACTGCACGATTAGCACTACCGTTGCAACACCCATAATTGAAAATCATACTCTTCATGACTAAATATATAACCAAAAACACTTGTAAAAGTAAATGCAATAACCACGAACGTTGGAATAAATGTAAAAATTGTTAATCATCTGTTTTGTTAGAAATGCATGACCTACTCAATCTAGGATATCAAATAATAACTGCTGGCAATAAAAACATTTTCACTGCTATCTCAGGAACCCTCGATATTCGACCATATGTTTATTGACTTTTTTGTTCCCTTTTGGTCGCAAAACACCCCCTTCTAATATTGGGTATTCCTCCCAAATATATATGTATATAAGCAAATTTTTACGTCATTTCGACAGGAAAATATGTAAATTGTGCGTATATACATGGTGCGGCATATGTATACGAGAATGGAGCTGATTTCTCGATGGATATACGCATGTGATATTCAAATAGGCACTGTCAAATCCCAGCTACAAGAGAACGAATAGCAAATTCAATAATATATTTTCTTCATGTTCCTTTAACGTGAATCAGTACTTTTTTTTACATTGCATAACTTTATAGGATTGTCCAAAGCAAAAGGATGAACCAGCGATCTAGCTCATTTAACTTGCATTTATAGACAATTCGATTCAAGGGAAGGGAGTAAGATAGGAACAGAAAACAAAATACTGAGTCAAACTTAGACGTAGTACATCAAAAATAAGCAGTTAGTGTTGAACTTTGAGTTGTTGGATGTATGTATATGTCAATTACAATATTTCTTTATTATACGTACCTATACCAATGCATTTAGTAGATTGAAAAATAATTTTTTTATCTACTTAGGAAAGTTATTTTATTGTTACTATTTCGTTAAAAGAATAAGCAATATACTTACCTTCGTCTATATATGTGTTACCATATTCTTAACGAGTTTCACTTTTTAAATTGCTTGCGACCACATCTACTTGTTTACCACGATAATAATATCGTGTATATGCATAGAGTTGGATTATTTTCTATTGTACCGCACCAAAGTGTAATGACATGGCGCATACTATAATGAACAATGCAGTATTAGAAATATTTCCCAAACTATGCTTGTTAACCTGGGGCTATTCTTGTTTTATCGAACACCATATTGGTGCGCTTACAACGATAAACGTCTGTAAAGCCTCAATTTTAACAAAAGCCGAGCTTAATTTAATATACAATACCTACAATACATAGGTAGATCCACTACATAATACACACATAAATGTACGTGTGTGCACACATGAATTTATTAAACCAACAATGAGATCCCTCATCCAAGATATTTTCAGGCTTACCGTACTGCTGATTCCCTTGCATTAAATTATGGATTACTGCTATAACCTTGCTACGAGTTCATTATCTTGCTAAATCCGTTATATGGCCATATATACATACACACATCTATTCGTAATCGTAATGAAAATTACATGCATCAGTACAGCGTTATAAGTTGACTTTATAGTTATTATATATCTATCTTAAAGTAAAAAGCAATACAATGTACACCATTTCTGCAATTGTTTCAAGATATTACATAAAGACGTACTTAGCCGGCTAAAATATAATCCATTTCGTTAAATAGTATAACGTAAAGTAAGCTCTTTCCTAAGAATGTAGAAGTTTAAACATTTGTAGATTCTATTCATTAATCGACACCATTTCGAACCTATCAAACGTCGATTGTTTTTACTCTTTTAGAAATTCATTCAGCACAAAGTTCGAAAATACGGCGGGCCAAGTACGCGTGCCTTTTTGCCCTACCTACCTTCAAATACAGAAAATGGGGGGAAAATTTGCTTGAAAGGCAATGAAGAAAAACTGAAGTAATTGCTATTATTGTCAGCAATTGCTTAAAAGTTCTTAAAAAATAGAAGCAATTGCTTCTTACATACGCTTAAAACGTGAAGAATAAATTAAGGAATTGCTTTTTCTGGTGTCGCAATTGCTTTCAAATTTGTAAGGTACGTCGACACCTGCGTCATTTGCTTGTACAGTCAACTTTGATTGTCTGGGGCACACACATAAGTTTTTATTTTTTTGCGCCTTTTTAATTATGGCTGAATAAATGAATGTACGTAAAAGAAAAATCTATACTGTATGTAAAAATTGCAGAGACGATGATTTCAGAAGGTTATATCTGTTTCACCGTGAAAATGTTGAGTTGTTAGCAAATTATTTTTTGCCTGATACCTACTAGTGAACGGCGAGGTACTGCACTGTCACCTATAAATAAGATGAAAGTCTTTCTGCCTTCATATTACTAATTTTCTTTATAACTGCTTTGTTGTAAGTGAGACGTTGAATCTTTATATTGTTGTACTAAGACGTTTAAAGCGGCCTCCTTTTGTACTTTAACTTGAGGAAAACGATTCTATGTTCCTTTAATTAGTGGACAAATATTAACTGCTTGCCAATTTCTTCATTATTGTTATAAAATTCCTCACTTTCACTCGAATCTGCCATATCACAAATGTAGTGTTTTTTTTTTATTTTTCACAAGAAAATAACTAGATAACAGATGTATTGAACCTGAATAACCCCGTTGTTTCTATTGCAAATTCGGCACCACAATAAATTTCTATAAACTGTAAGAGTAAGTTGAGACTATCTAAATTTACAGGTCGAGACCTGCTGAGCATTTGCTTAAAAATTTTATTCATGTGAAGAGCTATAAGTAAATTGCCTTTACTTATAGCATTTGCTAGTCAAGCAATTGCTTAATTTTTATTCATTAGGCGCAATGTCTTTCGCAAGAATTTAAGAAGTCTAAGTGCATTTAACAATATCATATTTGGATAATTGGATTATATCTTGTTGATGCTAAACTTTTGATGTTTATGTATAGCCTGATAATGAAGTTCGGTGAATAGGTTCATAAGTAAAAGACAATATCGCATTCAAAACAATCCTTGATCGTTAGACTTTTCCAAATATATACAAAGCCTAAAAGCTATGTACGAAATCTTCTTTTGGAGCAACTTTCTAAAACAACCTTTGGAAGTTTAGTCATTAAATAGTCTCAGTAAATGGTTTTATGAGTTAAGTATATACATTGCGGTGTCCTTTATATTTGCATCATATTTTTGTTTTCCGAATTTGCTAGATCTCACTCCTTAAACAATTTATAATCGACATAAGAAACATACACACACAAAATCAGCCTCTTAACACTAATTATTCCTGTTCCGGCAACAACTTAAACTTTGAAATATAGTCGCCGAAGTGCAAACAGTAAATTATATATAAATAGCATATTTATATTGCATTTAAAATGTCTATCTCAGATTACTCTTAATTAATTGACGGAATTACAAACATTTGAAGACATATGCACTAGCTATTACGCCTGCGCACACACGCAACATTGATATAGCCATTAGGACGTAACGAAACCTGTTGCCATCATCAACCGCCACAGACTGAACGACTGTTGTTTCCAATTGAAGGACCAACAATTAAACATTCAGTGGAGACTGAGCTCAAGGCATCTAAAATGCTTTTATAGGAATGGAAATTCTTAGAAACTGTCCAGGCACCTTACCCTTCGATACAATTGACTTAAATATGTAATGCAGCATTAGTTGTATTGGAGCATGTCACAATCATATTTTTGAAATGATTCACGGAGCATTTTTGAAGTTAAAATTCCTCGGGTAACATCGACTCCTGATACAATAATTATGCAAGTGGAATGAAAGATTAACAATTCTATGGAAATTTAAAGGAAGTTAGCATTGGTATTCTAAATTTTATAACATGTAAATTAACAGAGTGAGCATCAATGCATACATGACTACAGAGTCGAACTGAGCAATATTTCTCATTGGCGAACAACAGAAGATAAGAATTGGAATATGAAAAATCACTTACAGATATTTGCATTTGTTATATTTTTAAATTACTTTTTTTAAAAAGCATAGGTTAAATGTCTTGTCATGTGAAAGCACTTGTAAATGGACTAAATTTAAAACTATGAAAGCGTACGAACAATAAGATCAAATAATTTCTCAAGAGCTACTAAGAAAATTTTCAGGCATATGTGGTAGGTACTTAACAGAGAGAGCAGCAGCAGTGGACGTTTTTCGATGATGGAAGAATATTAGAAGGTAGATAAAATAGGATTGTCGAAGCTTTAATTAAATGAAGCGACTAATGTTACAACCAAACGATTTGCTTTTGTACGTTAACCTATTGCTTTCCTATCAATTTTAATAATTCATTTTACGTAATTCTTTGTTGAATATGGTTAAAGTAGTTACTTGGAGGTAGAAATGAGATAAATTCAATAAGAATAACTTCTAGTTCTCAGAACTATTGTTTTGTCCAACTTTGTTTCCATGTCGGCAACAGAAAGAATTATGTTATTGTATGATTTTTTGTGTAAACTGTCTTATAATCAAAGTATCAATATTGCAAGATC
Organism: Osmoderma eremita; assembly: GCA_031763485.1. Classification (NCBI taxonomy): domain Eukaryota; kingdom Metazoa; phylum Arthropoda; class Insecta; order Coleoptera; family Scarabaeidae; genus Osmoderma; species Osmoderma eremita. The sequence continues at coordinate 20,410 of JARFOC010057766.1, read as the reverse complement.
ACCAGGTTAAGAGTCGAAGAAAATAGTGAAGTTTGAAAAATTGTAAATAGGTTAAAAATTGGTAAAGCACCGGGACCAGGCGGTATCCCAAGAGAACTTCTGAAATATGGCAAAGAGAAACTATTTAAACATCCCACAATACTATTTCAAAAATATATCAATCTAGCTGAAATCCCAGAGGAATCGAAAGTTTCATATATGACAACTATACACAAGAAAGGAGACTGAGCAAAATGTAAGAATTACTGCAGCATAGCGGTTACTAGTGCCGCGAGCAGAGTGTATGGAAATGTTCTAAAAAATAGGATAGAAGAAGAATACTAGAATTTGGAAGCAGAGGAACAGGCAAGCTTCCGGGCAGGCAGATTAACGGTAGACCACATATTTCCTGTGGCTCAAGTTATAGAGAAAAATATAGCCCGAAATCAAGAAATACATCTGGTGTTTCTGGCCCTTCGAGAAAGCATACGATGGTGTCCCGACGGTAAAGCTTAGGCAAATCTCAGGAAAAACTAACATTAATGTTGAAATTCTAAAGCTGTTAAAAGTATGTACAGATAATCCTTAGTGGAGATGAAATTCGGAAACCAAATAACATCAGGACTTGGTGGTTGTACCAACACTTTCCAAAACATATCTCGAAGGAGTTTTGAAACACTGGAAAGCGAAATGTAAAAATTTGAGCATACCTCTCATCGATTCAATCTCTTGCTGACGAGCAGGTGTTTGGATTTGCGCCCAAGAATATGACGATTAAATTATATGACACGGATACCCAATGAAGAATACGACAAATGAAGAAAAAGAATAAATATGGAAAAGATATGGTACAGGACAGCAGCAAGATCTGATATTAGGAAATAAAGAGATTATAGGGCATACCAAAATGTATAGGTATCTTGCAGTCAAGTTACTGAGGGAAAAATATGAGTATATTGCAATTAAAGATAGAAATTGCATGAGAAGAAAAGTGATTGCTCTGACAGCGGTATTCTCTGGGATAAGAATATTACAAAAGAAAACAAAAAAAGATATATAACCACTAATGAAAATCATAGTAACTTGTGGATCTAAAGTGTGGCCTCTGAAAGCAGCATCAAGAATAACATTAAATGTATTTGTGGAGACGGACAGCAAGAAGATTTACGAACGAATGAAAATACTAACAAGCGAACGGATCCATAAAATTATGTGGGTAACCCATATAGAGGACATCAGAAACAAACATTTGATGTGATTCGGTGATGTACAACGAATGCCGGATCATAGGATACCAAAGCAAATTCTAGACTGACAACCCAAGGGCAGAAGAAGCGAAAGCAGACCAAGGAAGAGTTGAGGATGGAGAAGGGACATAGGAGAAAGAAAAATCGAGGACTATCTGTGGATTGGCCGAGATAGATGGAGATTGGAAATCGGAAGACGTATAGGGCATTGTGAACCGAATATGTATGTTCTAATACCACAAATTTATTCGGGGGTGAGACCAACAAAATTGGATTGCTGTTTGAACGATTTGTGTCGACTAATTCAAGCATATTAGTAACACACTTAAGTAGACCCTTAAAGTGCCATTTGGTCAAGTTAATCATTCTATCAACACGGGTTAATACTAATTGGAAACTTTTTAGAAGGTGAGAACGAAATAAATCGCTAGTTTATGGGCAAATAAATAACACCTAATATCTATCAATATCTATGAATATAATATAAAATTGTGTATTTTGTTTTTCAGATATTTGAAATTAGAAATTGATAAATAGTATACACAAGTTTATCCCTTGCACGAACTTATAGTTTCTCAACGGGTCACCAAATTATATAATACATTTAAAAATATTCTTTGCGAAAATAATGTATTCGCAGAAATTACAATAAATATGTTAAAAACCCTGGCCTTAGTTTGAATGCAAAAATTTCACCAAGCAGGAAAGGGCGCATTACTTTCAAGAACTGCCTAAGCAACAAATTCAAATTTGATACCTATACTCCAGCATTATTTTTGTAGAACCACTAAGAAGGATAGAGTATGTATAATTTATAATTTTCTTTGATAGATAAGAGTATACGCTGTAAGAATACAAAATTTATCAGCTGTAACGGACTTGATTTATTACAACTGTCAAGAGAAGCTATAGATTTACCATACTACATACGAATCTTTATTATTATTTCTATTTCAATGTTGTATCATAAGTCATAATACATGTTAGGTCTTTGGTACCCTAGTTCAAACAACGTGTGAGGCAACACGTATCGATCTACGGCGTAATGGTTTGTCACTTCGTCGCTAGCTACTTCTTAAGTCATGATTAATTAATAGGTGAGAGCATTCATTATTTATCAAAGCGGTAATTTTTCAGCCGCTTCTTGTTCGATAATGGCCCACATTCCCAGTACCTCACAGATTCATATTGATCCTTTGGATGAACGCCTAGTTTGTTGTATAGAAGCAAAATTTATTACATTGCCGATACACCTATCCTTGTTAACATACTTGCATTACTAATCAAATCACATTCTGTAATCTATATGCTAGCATTATACGTATTTTCTAATTTAATAACTTGTTTTTTTTTAAACTAATACTGTCTTGTAGCTGTTGGTGCTCCATTTTTGAACATGTTCGACGCTTAGGCATACATTTTGAAATAACAGTTTGTAGGTATATATGGAGTATTAATGTATTTTATTATTTCTTTCATTTGGATATATAAAAGTAAATATATACATATATATTTGCAGGGCAAGATATGATTTTGGGTTTGAAGAATTCAAAAAGAGTTCACTAGAATTGAATGCCAAGTAAAAGCAACTTTCAATCAGCTATATACGCCACAACTACACTTGTGGAAAATACTTATGGGACACAAGATGATGTCGATTAATTAATAGAATTTGTAATTTTTTTAAATTTATGTTATATTGTGACGACGCTTAAAAAATTAAAACTGACTTATGGAAATTTAAAAATAAACAAATAGAAAACTACATGGCATAAATGTTAGGAAAAAATACATATTCTATCTATTCTAATCATACATACTTTGCATAAATTACACTTCTCGCGTGACATGAAACTTTACAACAATTACAAGCATTATAGGCTTATTATCATCTTTCCTGGAACATGTATCACTCTTCTTCTTTTTTTTTTCGAATTCTCGTTTATATGTGAGTTCCTTTAGTAATTTGAATTACCAAATTGCATACGGTTAAAAGAACTTTTGTGCAATTGTAACACTAACGGTGCCACAGCGATCTCAGTTAGTTTAGTTCGGAATAAGGGAAAAGCATTGTACCGGTTTACAATATTTATTTATTTAGCGCATAGTCCATACATGAAAGAAGAAGTTAAACTTTTATATTCATGGCATTAATCCAGTGCCGTAGTGGTCTAGTGGGTAGGAGGCTTGTAAAGGATGACTATTATTAATCCAGTCTAGGACAGTATATCTGTATCGTATGAAAATCAGATATGTCGTTAATGTGCAGCTTTCAACGATGTGCTGAACTATTTGCTAAGATTCACACCAGTTGGAACCATTCTCCATAAATGGAGTGAGCCACGACACAAGCAATGATAAGTCTTTACTATTAATCGTTTCCCATCCAGTTCCATCCAGCGAGTTTAATTCCTGAAAACATGTGGTGCAGTCGAGAGTATTTGCTAGATAATTTGGTGCTGCACTTTCGCAGTATTTCCTCCAACAATTATTGACGTTGAAGTTATCTTCAAGTAGTTTTTCAGCTAAAAGTAGCTGAGGCCGCCCAGATATAAATCTTTGCAGAGCGACACCAGGTACGTCATTATGCACAGGCAGGTGGGCAATGGATAATATTTTACTGTATTCTTTTAAGATACCTGAGAGATATGAAGAAGAAGCTGGACTCGCCCCTATTCTGTTTAAAGTTGTTAGAACTGAGCCCTGGTGCAAACCAAGATTCGAATTATATTTTTGTCAATACCTGTTTTGTTTACAATAAAGATTCGCCTAATAGTGCAAGTAAGCTCAAATTAAAGGTAGAAGGTGCAATACTTATGCGATCGAAAAATTTTGTAATGGAGTTTAAATTTAAATCCCGTAAGGTCGCAGTGGCACCACGGTATCAGTATAAGGATAATCAACTCCAGCATATAATTTTTAATATATAACGTTATGATCTTTCCCTGCATCTTTTTGTTTTCTTGTTAATTCTTTATTATTATCGGATTTGTCTATAGTATACGCAACCGTGGCTACTTTCTTTTCGATTTAGAATTGTTTATGAGTATTATTGGTTGCAAACTAAATTGTAAAATATATCTCTATCTACCTCTTTTATCAAATATTTCACTGTATTAGCTGTTAAACTAGAACTGTACCTATACAAATAAATAATATACTTAATCCGGCTAGGGGCAGATAATGAGACTAATTAATGTTACTAGATAAAGGAATATTATTTGTTTTAAATGCATTGTAAAATCACAACACGTTTTCAAACATAACAATATACAATACAAATTGGGGGTTGGAACATTTTTACAAGTTAACTTCACCGATTCATACAAGAAATCATGCGATCAAAAAAGTACAAGGACAATTTCGTTAGGCGATGTTGGCACCGAAGAACAAGAGACGTCCGTCTGCAGTTGCTATGGTGTGGAGGGAGCAACAAGGCCGTAAAGCAACAAGTGTCACACATCCAACCCAATTATTATTAATAATAAATTTAAATCCATGTGTAGTAATAACTGAAAGTCGCTTCTTACACATTGCAATGAATACATTTAAGAACAACTTGTATACCTAGGTATAGTTAAACCAGATTTAATCTTAGACATCATATAAGCGCTAGTGGTTTGCATGTTTAATTATAATTACAGTAAAGCTAGATAGTATCGAATTTGTGCATGCTAAGGATAAGTTTAAAAAACCTTTCTTGCTAGTGGGAGGTAAGTTATATCTAAAATTACTACAATATGAGATTATCAAGATAGTAACTACCGTTATCTTGCACATGCATATAGTAAACTTATGTTTCCATTTTGTAATCATTTTATAGTACATTTGTAATTATTTCAACCATATTAAATTGAAAGTACATACTCTGGCTAGCTAATTTTAAAATAATAATAGCTGAAATCTAAGAATTAATGTGAAAGCAACATTATATTTATAAATTGCCGTCAAACTGCTTTGACACCCTGGCGCTATTTGGCAGATATGTGTTTGCTGTTTTTTGTCTTGCGGTTCTTGTAGGTAAGCTCTACTGTTATATGCGAGGATTTACCAACTTCGCAAGTCAGAATTATAAGAACTATCCTGAAGAAAAGCTTCGGGGTCAAGTCGTATAAATAGGTGCCTTGGAAGAGATAATCGGCCTAGTGTTCTTTCACTCGATGAACAAAGAGCAATTGCAGACACTTTAGGTCAAGTGGCAAAATGGGGGTATACATTAACCAAGTGTAATATTGTTCTTCTCAATATGCTGGTGAAAATTTTTTGACCAAACACTGCAAACTAGTACTCATCTTCAATGATAATTACGCGTGTCCAAAGCTTGTCGAGAGTTTTATGAAGAAAACGAATTTTTCTACCCGAATTGCCAATAAAAAAATCTCGATCTTCTACAAACAAAAAATGTGTCTTTGACATCTAATCTTTGGATTATTTTCACACGAAAACTCTGAAATACATTTATATCATAGATTTTCGGTTAAGTGTCAAAATAGCCCCAACTACGAAGTAACTTTGGAACACTAGATTTTATTTTTTGTTTTCAAAAACTGTATATTAGCGCAATTCTGAGCAGGTTAATAGACTCAACAGCCCACGTTTGTTATAATAGCTCTTATTTCAATTTTATATTATAATAAATAGTGGTATACTATCACAAAATGAGTGAAAACCATGTCAAAGTAGTCCTGCTTGTAGGTACGTACACAAAAGACATAAAAATGATAGTAAGCAGAGCACGTAAGTACATATGTATACCCATACATTTCTCCTACATTTCCTAGAACATCGGTGTCATTAAACTCAATACCCCGGAATGAAGAGCCCCCAGAGCTCCCTCAGAAGCTATCCCTAATTACTGTGGCGTCGAGGCTAAGCACTTGACACAGCGCGTGTTTTCGAGGAGTGTGCAAGCCCTAACAATGATAAATCTCGTCCCACCTTTTCCTTCCCTTATCACTTCCGCTTTCAATCGGTGATTCGTGCCGTAAAATAAATGACTTATTTGATAGCCGGGAATTCGTGACGAGCGACCCTTTTTTTCCAATCAGCGCCCTACAAATCCTATAACTGTCGAAACAAATTTCGTAAATAGAAACTGGCTTTTATTCGAACTCACTTTAAATTTCACTTTTGTTTTGATTTAAGAATGTAGTGTACCATAATGAATATCTTCACAAGATTTATAATTAACGATTCGTATAATTAAGTTTTTTAATAGAATTAATAGGACATCAAATTAATTACAAATTCCTAGGAGTATTTGTAGTGGTTTCCTATACACCCACATACCATAATTAAAGTTCTTCATATCATATTTCCCCAGTAAAATACTAATTGCATTTAAATTACGTTTACGGGCACATATTGCGCATCCGCAATTAAAAATGAATCATGGGCCTGCAATTAAATGATAATAAAATGCAGGGGATGCTTCTGGGTATGTATCAAAAGTAAAAAAAAGCGTAGGAGTGCTAATATTAGGGAACATTCTGTTAAGAATTTGTTGGTAATACAGGTCTTAAAGTGATAAAATAGAATAATATAAAATATAAGTCTTTTTTTTCATTTTTCTTAAAGCATTTCATTTTAGTAAAAGAGCTTCGTAGCTTTTTAGAAAATACTCCTTCTTCTTTTAATATATTGTAACAAGCATCCGCCATAATAATTCAATGGAAAGCTGAACAACAGACATCTTCAAAGAAATTTGTAATTGTAATAGCAAGAAGGGAAGGGCCCATTAATCTGGGTTTCTAACGGCAACAACATGTTTGCCTACAAAATCAATTAGTAAATAACCCCTATTCAATTAGATAAACAAAGCTTATTAGTACTAAAGTTGATTCACTTCAAGAATATAGTAAGTAGCGCTGCATTCGGCCTCCGTATAACACTTCCAAAATTTAACTCGATTAAATAATGGCGGGTAATTTGAAAGTAAAATGCGAGTTCTGTTATAATCTTTGTCAATTTCTTTGAAATAACACTAGATTCTAATGACAACAATTTTAGTAAAATGTTTAAAGAATATATACGTTTAGTTTATTTCAATTTATTTAATCCAACCAAAAAAAGTGGGTACAATTTTATTTCAGATATATTATATATTTTATTGTAAATCATACTCAAACATATGTATTTCAGAGTAAAATAGACTTCTATGACACACTTTAATAGTTCTTTTTTAAATAGCAACAATTATCACAATTATAGCGCAATGTACTTCAAATATCTTTTTTTATGTTGATAATTCGGAAGCCTCAGTTAGAGAGGACATTTCCGATGATGACCCGGTATTAGCCGTAATAATAAATTCTTCCATCACATCTTCTGCGATGTTATCCAGTTCATACATCTTACTTTCTTCGGCAATGGTGTGTTGTGTGTTGCAATCTGTGCATGCTTCAGTAGTTATGAGTTGGAGTCCTTCAGTTAATAATTCTTTTATCTCTGGTAATTTAAAAGTTTTGTTATTTGCAGCTACATCTTCCTTCACTTGAGCCCATACCAATTCTATCGGATTTAATTTGCAATGATATAGTGACAACCTTATTGTTAATACGGCCGGATTCTGGTAACATCTCATTCAATACATGGTGTATGGAATTATTTTTAGATAGTTTTTAGCGAGAAGTTATCGCAAGCAATTACTTTTGAAACAACCCAATTAATTAAGCCTGCTTTTTCCATGCAGTCGTTACCATTTTTTTTAACCTTGACGGAAAGGTATAATGCAATATCAAAATTTGGTTCTAAAAAAGGTAGAACGTTGCACATCCAATCTGTAAGTACTTCACCATTCATTTCTTTATGGTAATCAGAGTATTTCTTTCGATTGAAAATATAGCAACCCAATTTCGATAAAACCATTATCACTCCCAATATGTAGCATTACAATTCTGCATCCTCTTCCAGATGGATTTTTTAGTCCCGATGCCACGCCCTCAATAAAGGCTTGTCTTGGGGAAATGTAATGTATGTAGAGTGAGGGTGATAATACACTGCGACCTAAAAGATCTATTGTGTCCCCTATTCTGGCTAGCCGTCCAGTCCGATTCCTTTTAAAAAGTGCAGAATATCAGAAGGCCTCAGGTTAGGTAACTGTCCCTCTTCAATTGCACTTGCTCCCAGGTGCAGGGGCACTGAGTTGTAGAGTGCTGCACAATTTAAGGGTAGTTGGCTGGATGTTTCATCATTTTTTCCACAAAATCTACAATAAGCTCCCTCTGCTATTCTAAGCCTACTCAGATGTCCTTTCAGTTTACAGATCCCTGTCAATATTCGAATGTTATTCTTACTTAGGTTGATGCATTCTACAAATCTCTTCCGGTTATGGGTTCCCAGAAGAGTTTTAGCTTTCATAATTCCCTGGAGATTCTCCCAGTATTTGGATTTTCCTCTGCTCTTCTTCAATTTTAAGTTTCTCCAGTATTGTACTGCTATTTATCACGCAAAAGGGTTCAGGCCCTACGAATGGTATTCTAGCCCCTTTCCTAGCGAGGATGTCGGTTATTTCGTTTCTTTCCACTCCTGTGTGTCCCGTAACCCACAGAAGGGTTACCTTGTTGCTTTTGCCTAGCTCGTTTAGTTTTCCTAGATATGCCCAAACCATCTTGGAGCTGATTATATTTAAGCTCAGCGCCCGTATGGCTGCTTGACTGTCAGACAATATGACAGTTTAATATACTGGCCCCGCATGCGGAGCTTATCAGATATTAAGCTGATAAGAACAGATACTACACTTTAATCTTAGCTATAGGCCGAGAAGCGAAAAAATTGTTATATTTTTCCATACTTTTTGTTTGGTGTGGCTATCAGAATTATTTCTTTTACAATCAATTTTCGGCCTAGGTAGCATATTTATTTACTCCATTAATTCTTCCTCTGAAGATGATGAAGGTGAGATATTTTCGCTAGTCTCACTATCACTCGACATATTTTTGCTTTTATAGCCTGATAGGAAAATAAAATAATGTAAGAATTAGCTAAACTGGCAAGCGAAACCACAAGTTAATTTAAAAATGTTAACAAGGACTAGTTCTTACGATTCGTTAATAGCAACTACGAATCATACGATCATTGAGCTTTTTTATGATTTCTTTGCGACAATTTATTTTCCGTAGATGAGACGATATTAAATTCAGTTAAATTTGACCCTTCCATAACAATTATTCTGTAAGATAAAGTAAGCCCCTTCGACTGCTTTTAGTCCTCCTATTCAACTTCTTCTTAGCCATAAACTGTAACCTGGAGATACTCACACAATATTTCCCCAAATAGTATATTTTGCATTTATGATTTAGTTTGCGTATTTTATTTATTTTTTATGTATTTAATGAAACCATAAAAATTTATTACTTTTCTTACAATAATATTTATTTTGTGATAATTGTCTTCACTTTATTACTTTTACTATGAGCATTCAACATTAGCTGCAACTAAAATTACGACAAAGGAAAAGAAGCAAATTAAGAATTTCGATATATAGGTTAATGTAGGTTAGGTATAGGATAAGGTGGCTTAAAATAAATTTAAGTTAAAAATACCCCTTACCACCTTGTTAAGTAAAGAACTCTGAATACGCATTTCGGCAACTAAGTTGGTATCAATGTTTGATAGTGGCGTTCTAAGAACACGATTGTTCTCGGAGTACTTCGCTTGACATTATATTTTTTCCTTTGTGGTTTTTGCCGAGGATGGCAACTTAGTTGCCTTAGTTTATTCAACAAGGTGGTAAGGGGTATTTTTTAACTTAAATATATAGGTTAATGTCAAGCAGATACCGTTAACAATGTTCTCCTTTCAGAACTTCGCAGTATTCACATTTTCTTAACTTACATCCGTGAGATATTCGAAATTAAATATGGAAACAATAACACACAAACTCAAATTGGACAATATAGCACCGGATATGGAACATGAAGCAAACAGATCTAGAGATATTAATCAAGGAAACCGTGCCGGAATATAAACCAACCCCGTTGCCGGCGACCGGCGACATCCTAACAACTGGTGCAGTAGCAAGGCAGTCCGTTGTACAATACACATTATTCTTATTCTCGTAGATGCTGTGTGTCCGTGTTTTCGGCGTGTCCGTTCCGGAAACTCGAATGCGGTTTTCCTCTGCACGTACACTTAAGAACGGGGACTGCCGGAACTTGATAAGCATAGCCTTGAAACTGCTGTGGTGTTTTATGGTGTCACAGTTTTGCTATGTATGAAATATTTGATGATTTTCAATTATTTTTCGAGAAGTTATCTACGCTGAAAAAAGTGGTTGTAATATTACAAGTCCTTCACTCAGTTCTCTTTGTAAATTTTACAAAGAAGTGAGTAATTCTCAACATGTATAAATGTATTATCTTTTTTACCCAAATAAGAATGTAATTATATTAATTCAAACGTATTATTACAAAAAAATGTATTTATTACTAAAGAAAGGCAAAATTTTACAAGTAGATTTGTAATTGGTACCAAATTTACAAGTTAAAACAAAAACCGTAAGTAAACTTACGTGTTTATTCCGAAAAATGCAAGGATCATACTATTCGTAATCAATCAGAATGCGCGTTCGTGCCACGAAGACCGGAGATTCACGTATGCCGCATATGTCATGTCTTACTCTCATGTCTTTATGGAAGAAGAAGAAATAATACAATGCACTGTATTCCTCGAAGCCTTTACCCTAGCATTTGGATTATACATCATTCTAAACTTGCAGTACTCTAAAGAAATTTCAACATTTATGAAATTCCTACAACGCTACTGAACATGCAGTATTAAATGGATGTTCATTCTCTAAACGATGTGTCATACCTTTAATGAAAAAGTTAGGTAATATCCAAGCATTTTTCGTTAAAGCTACAAGGCGTCTTTATAAATATGTTTAGGAATCTTTATTTATCCAGGTATTATAAACAAACGTTTTGTTTCTATTTCTACTGAATGCGTTTTTTATTTATTTATTTCTATTATTTTCTGTTTAGTTTTTGTTAAATATTTTTAGTGCATGTTAGCATATGTTTAAAACATGTTAGTCTAGAAAAATACCAAATAATATAAAATAAAATAAGAAAACTATCTTCTGCTTTATATCTAGTGCAAGTTAGGTTGACTGCTTTATATTATTATAAATAGGAATACATTTTTTAATCAGTAAAAATGTGAAAAAATATTTCATATATAAAATGCTTAAATTATTAGAATTGTGCAATGGAATATGAATGCATTATCTTAAAGTTTTATTCTGTACATAAAAACAAATTTTTCTGGCTAACTTCTTACTAAGTGTTATGTACTTGAAAAAAATATATGAAATTATCAATGAACGTGTATAGGACACTATAGTAACACGAACGTATATGTAAACCAAATTTTCGATTTTATATCCTTAAAATTCCAGTGTTAAATACTGTACCTGCGTTTAGAAAACAATTTCTGATTGTAAGTCTTCACCTATAAGATATGAAACTGAAAGCTTATATAAGTTCGTTTTTACTTTAGCCTTCCATTACGTAGTAACTTGTATTTTCACATATTTCAGTTACAATGCATTTGTAAAATTACTTCTTACCTGTTATTTTCCATTCCATCATTTATAATATGGTTGTAAATTTACATCATCTTGCAATTTCACATATTTTGCCAATTACAATACATTTGTAATTTTAAGACAAACTGGTAATTTTAAAACAGCTTGTAGAATTACTTAAAAGTTGAAGGTCACGAATTAGCATAAACCTTGGAGTAAATTCACAAAGGTCCTTTTTTCGGTGTAGGTTTCAATATAATTGAGTACAACATTTTAAAGTGTGGAATAGCACAGTAATAAGTGCAGCTTACTGAGAAATAAGGATCAAAGTGCACATTCGAATTAATCTAGACATGAATATCACCTGCTAGGTCTTTCTTTAAGTTCTGTATTCAAATAGCCATTTAATAACATGAAACGTCTCTAACCTTTAATACGAAGGTGCTATTATTACTTTTGCAAACAAATGTAAAGGAAAATGTTGTACGCAATTAATTAAGACATTTATAAAGGTCAAAATTTTTACTTGTATTGTCATGGTGGAGTTATGGACTATAGTCTACTCAAACGACTCTCTTGTCAGCTTTTCAATTATACACCATTTAATATACTTAACTAAAGAGATAAAAGAGTTAACACATTTTTTTTAAACATAAGAGTTAAGGCATTAAGCATAGAAAAAAACATTTATCAACATTCCTGGACTTTCTTTAAATGCCGTTGAAGAACTTATGAAGCTACGGATTAACATTTATAATACGTCAAAACGGCGATATCAACTGCAAAATTGGAGATCGAAGTGATTGAAGTTTCAGCTTCCCTGAAAGATGCTACATATAATCGAATATAACGTCTGTCTTCGCGCTTTAATATTTCACCATGAAGAAACGGTTGGTAAGATACGATTTATTTTCCTTTATAAAACAATCTTCCAACTTAAAATTGGCAAATAGTCTCAATAGCGTTCATTATCTATAGTCTATGTGAATCAAAACAACCATATATAAAGAAACGACTGATATGTAGAGCCCATGCAAAACACATATCATTAATAATATTGGACAAATGTTTTGTAACAGAGGAAAACAGGAAACCAACATATATTTGCCAACAATTTATTAAACTTATGCGACATGAGGTTACGTAATATATTACAGAAATTTGGTTATTAAACAACAAACTACCAATTTATTAGAAACCATGCTCTGTATGAGTAACTACGCTCGAGGGACGTATAAAATGATAACTGGATATTATGACCCTAAAGTAACATATGTATCTGTGTATGTACGTATGTATGAATGCACATCTTTCCCTAAATTTCAGCAGATGTTTGGTGCATGGTATTTCCGTAAATGCTTGATGAAATGGGCATTTTGCTTTACGTACTGTTAGTTCTGCGGGTAACGTGCATATGTATTTATATGGGTATTCCAATGAGGCAAAATTTAATTAAAATTTTAATATACTTGATCCAAATTAAGTGCATACCGTTTATCCTTGTTAGGCACTAGTTATGGGGTAGATTAAATTAGCAAGATGTAGTATTTTTAATGCTGATTTGCTATTTGAGAAAATGTTTAATAAAAAAAATTTTTTTTTTGGATGATACGAAAATTTTAAGAAAGCAATGCTTTAAAATGATAATAAGAAAGTTACCAAAATTTAAATGCTAAACCGGGTTACCCATGGGTTTTCTTAACTTTACATTGTGTTGAATATTTTATTTTTTGACCTTCTTCACAAACATTATAGTCAGGAGACTAGAAGATTAAACAGAAGGTTAATTGTTCTTAGGGATCTGTTTACCATTTGCAATAAGCAATTAAACAGATTGTGACGATGTACTTTGTGGAAGAAGGCAATACCAAAATTCTCTAGCTCCGACATAGTTATCTTTCCTTATTTCCTGTATTGGTGGCGAGATCGATCATTTAAAATTAAAATTAGTAGTTAGTTGGTTATAGATAACTTAAGAATACATTAAACATTAAGGAGTGTACTGATCTAGCTCGGACAGTTCATGAAGTAGAGGTTTGGGCTGCTTATGTAATGAATCCACGAACGGCGTGCCATGACATGGCATCAAAAATTCCAAAACAATTAACCGAAAAATTCCTTTATAAGCTCATTGTCAATTCATAAAAGTACTTCTTCGGTTAATCTAAATAATTATTGTTTTTCGAATTTCCTCGAAAATATGATACTTCATTGTTTTTTAGTTGATTGCAGGTTAGCAACACTCCCAAACAATTAATTTTTGCTAACTTTACCCACCTCGAAGGATCAATAATAACAAGGATAGCAATGATGAGCACTTAATTTAGATCAGGGTTTATAGTAACCAATTAAGTTACGCTGCAATATTAGCAATAAATATGAATCAGTTTTTGATTCATGTTTATTAGTGAGACACCAACAGATGACAATATCAGTAATATATCTTTGTGCAACATTATGTATGAAATGTAAAATCAGAAATTTTATGAAAGTATACTTAATGAAACCACAGACTATTTTGAAACTTCCTATTGAATCTCATTTATGCATGATCTATAAATAAAAATTCAAGAAAATAATTTATGTGTTGCAATACACACTTTAGTTCGCATGTTTCCTGCAGTATTTCTTGTACTACCTGGATATCCACTAATGTACCTCGTTAAATGACCGCTTCTCCATATCCACCCTCTAATTAAAAAGCAAAAGACGAAACCTAATTAATACGTTTCTCTTTCATAAACCGGTGATTTAAAGAGGCAGACATAGAATTACCAATAAATATCAAACGTGTAATTATTTTATCGTAAATTTATAGGCGACTATATATGCTTTTCACCACAGATAACGGGTAACGGATTTGCTATAGATATGAACCAATGTATTGAAAGCTTTTATTTTCTCCATTCAAACATCGGCTATTTTCTGTGATCAGGCAGTTTTGTTGATACAGTAGAAATTGTGTGGCATGCAATATACACTGATGTTTATACAGTGCGGACGTAAATTGTCCCCCCCGCCGTTCGTAACTTTTGAGAGAAATGAGATAGAGAAACTAAATACAGACGAGATAAAATTAGAGGCAAAATATGATATTTTGGTTATAGGGAGATGCACTAAACTCAAAACGTAAGATAGATGGCGTTATTATCTTTAAAATTTTAAATGGAAAATATGTTCATATAAAAGCTCATTTGTAAGATATTTTTATTATGTTTACGCCTGTGTAAACAGTTTTACGATTTTCTATATTTTTTACGGGCATATCCGCAATAAAAGATAGAGGTACTATACCTTTTTGATAACCCTCGTATGTATTGAATGGTGCATGTTTTCCAGGAAACGTATTATATAATTTAAAAGAAACGTCAAAATATTATTTACGCCGATTTATTTCTGACAGTACACCTGGCATAGCGAAAACCATTATTGCCACAACGTTATCTGCTAAAGGACGAGAGCCTTAAATGAAATATTGTTAATACTGTCAGAAATAAATCGGCATAAATATTTTGACGTTTCTTTTAAGTTGTAAAATATGTTCCCTAGGAAACATGCACCATGAAATAAATACGAGGGTTATCACAAAGGTAAAGCGCCTCTAGCTTTTATTGCGAATATGTCCGTAATATGAAAATCGTAAAACTGTTTACATAGGCGTAAACATTATAAAAATATTTTAGAAATGAAGTTTTATATGATCATACTTTCCATTTTTAAAGATAACTACGCCAGCTATCTTACGTTTTGGGTAAAGTGCATCTCGCTATAACCAAAGTATCATAATTTGCTTCTAATTTCATCTCGTCTCTCATCGTCGTTTCTCTGTCTCATTCCTCACAAAAAGGGGAGGGAGGGCACAATTTACGTCCACACTGTATATGTATACATATGTATATAGTGGTGTACATAATAATAGCAGTGACAACAAAAGTAATGATATCATTGGAACACCTTGTGTCATCAGCACGTCCAGTCGAAAATAAGTAATGCTGAGGATGCATATTGACATAGAATGGTAATACGTAAGCAATATATGCTGGAAAATGGATAAGCGCTTAAAAGACCTACATTTCCATCGCTTTTATCATTTCTTAAACACTTTGATCAACATTTATTAAATAATTGCTTATGAAGTGGTATGAAAAAGATAGTAGTGATGCAAGCGTCATGGAGCAGATGTGTTTCTGTGTGGAATTTAATATTTACTCAAGATATTTTGCAAGAAATTCTGCTATGGGCTAGCTTATTTAACCTGAAATGAAATTAAATTTGATGCAAGTGAATTATAATAACGAAAGCCGTCATCATCGCAACATGACCATGATTAAATTGAAAGCTTTTCTGGGACTTCTAATATTTACATCAATTTTCAATTCTAATCATTAGAAAATAGAAATTCTCTTTAACACAGATGGAACAAGAAGGGATATTATTAGATCCGGATTAGTCAAAAACGGTTTTCTATATTACAAGACAGTTCTTCACTGGACACGGAATATGTTTTAGAAAAGAGAAAAGGTTGTAGTATTTGTCCTCGCTCGAAGCATGACGAAATACTTCTGGGTGCAGTGCAAAAGTGTATATACCTCCAAATCACTGAGCATTGTATTTGTTACTAAACGCAATTTGTAACTTGCTCGGCACCCAACTGTTTGTTGTACTAGAACATCATTTAGATATTGGTGCAGTTTGTCATGTGTTTTGTTATAGAATATGTTTCAATTTTGTTTTTTTTCCATTATCCTCTCTTATTTAGGGGTGTTTTTTTTCTGAATAAGTTTAACAGTTGTATTGAAATTTGTTTATCAGTTCAACTTTATGAAGGGAATACTTTTTTACTATAAATAAAATACCTACTAAATTGCTGTAATGCTTGTTTAATTGTTCTTTTTAATTTGTAGTCTCTAAGACGCCGCTAGTTCGGTTATCTATATAATTTTCACCTGTCCGGTTAAGGGTTAAACTTAATTTCGAGAAGCGTATCTACCCAAGCATCTAATCAATATTTGTGTTTCAATAAAAGATGTGGAAGGGATTATGTAATTATAATAATTAAGAGTGATTAAGAAATTATCTTCTGATTCACTCCTCAAACTAATTCACTCAAAGTTTAGAGTTTCTGCACTCTATAAGTTCTCTCTATAAGCTTTTTTTGTTTCTTTGTTATTCATACCAACGCTTCCTATTCGAAACTGGGCGAAATACACTGCAAACTTCACGTTTGCCCAGAAACCTCTTGTCCCTTCTATAGCTCCGACGAGTATCGCCGCACTAGTTCAACTTGTTTTTGCCAAACAAACTTCCGGCCAATTGAAATTTGACGTCTTTTTTTTGCGTGCGCCGAAACTCGTTATCGAGTTGTGATTTCTTTAGTTAGTCGGAACTTCAGCTGTCGATATGCCACGTATTCCTTCTACTAGTGTGGACGGCTGACTGTGAGTTTTTTTCACTTCTCCGCCAATTCTTCTCACCTCTCGTCCTTGAGTTTTTGTCTTCCCAGACACCGTCAGTAATTTATCAATCTAGTATCAATTTCGCCTAGGATTCGATTAGTTTTTCTGGGCATGTAATTTAACTCTTAAGAAATAAAAGATTTATGTGGTCCGCGTTCCTTAAATAACTTTGTTTATTCGGAGACCGTTGTAGACGATTTATTGCTTTGCTATTGTAAGACTGAGACGAACACGGATCGTTTTCTACTTACCTACTGGCCACCGAAGAAACTAATTTCGCTAATGGTAAATACAACACCCAGAACCGATTCAGTTATCAGCTCTTTATCAACTGATTATATTGAAAGTGAATTACTACTGACAATATTTCGTGCAAATGATGGAGTCAAATACATTTCAGGTTATATTTTGGGATTAAATTAATGAAAACTAGCATGTAATTGCCAACCAAATTTTAAGTATTTTCAAAAAAAATGTGAATTTATAGATTTCCTTTTAAACAAATATGCACTTTTAATGATGTATTCTACCTTCAAAATGTTGTGCTTTATCGAATAACCCGTAAAACTTCAAAATTTTTAATCTGCTAACAAGACGAATTTAAATTCCTTTACAAGGCCTAGAACATTCTTCCGTTACATTTACCTCGCCATGAAGACTAACAAGTACTAAGAGCATTTGAGACGTACAACAAAATGAAGAGAAGAGCTATATAGATATTAAACAAGAATAAGAATCACGAGGGCAAATATATAAAGAAAAGAAATATGGGAAATTGGAGATTTCTTTTTTGTTGATAAAACTATAACTCATTGCATGATATACTTTTACAGCATTTTCTAAGCTTTGTTTTATCTTCAAATCCTGATTGCCATTTGCTTGTAATATAACGCCATGGTATGTAAAATGCCCAACCTATTCTAGTCCAACTCCATCTATCGTTATATTTAAGTCCTGATCCGTCATCAATTTAGTATAATTCTCATTCCGCTTTCAAATAATATTTGATTTCACACATTGAAATTTTTTTACAAGTTTCTTGGGGGTTTAGATATTTTCACTTGCTCTAAATACCTACACCCTGCATACAGTTCTTCTACGTCTTGGCCACACTTTCTTATGATGTCACTGATTAAACGTGTAAATAGAACAACACACAGACTTCCTCTTTGTCTTAGCAACACTGAATGTTTCCGACTTCATATTGTTTCTGGTCGCACAATCTTTTACAATTCGTATAAAGATCTTTGATTGCTTGATTAAGTTTCCTGTTGATTTCTCTTGTATCTAAACGGTTTCAAATTATTTGTCTTGGGACCGTATCAAACACTTTTTCTAATCAATAAAAGCGAATATGCTGTACGTTCTCTTTGTAATGTTCTGCAGACTATTTACTTAACAGTAAACAATATCGTAAAACGATGCATAAAATATGGACATCATGGGGATTTATGAGTTATACCACACTCGATGACATAATACACAGGGCGGCGGCGATTAACCTCGTTATAAGAAACCACAATTTCGGTGATAGACTATAAAAAGGCGGAACTAATTGTAAGCGTCCTCCTGCACGCCGCATGTTACACGGCTCCCATTCATTCGCATTAAAATCGACAGTGTAATTGCGTATTCACGCGCGATATTGCCGATATACACAATAAAATTAAATCAAGATTGTCAAAATAAACAAAAACTATAAGTTGTGTTTGCTTGTTTATAACTAAATAAACCAATTCTTACTAAGAGAATTTATAAAACAAACACGACCTAGCGAGCCAAAAAGAACTCCAAATTTGTAAATAGCGAACAAATAAACAATAATTCTTAATAAAAAAGCATAATATACGGTGTATTAGTAAATGTATTCTGAATTAACATGAGCTCTTGTGGTCTGTACTTCTTGAACCGTATTGCAATGCTCGGAATAGATCTATTTGGATATTTGACTGTAAATAAATCACGGGTAACTTTGGCCGAATTGCGGAATTTGTTATTTGTACCTTGCTTTCAACAGTATATTAAGTCATCATTAACCCTTTCACTACTCGGGATGATCGCTGGCGACTTCAGTATATTATCGTCTGCAATGATCCGGCGCAGTGAAAGAGTACGTGTACTTTCACAAACTAGAAACGACTAACAACGTCACGACTAACAAAAGTATTCAGATCCAACCTCCCGCCCTCTATAGTTGTAGACGAGTTCCTATTCCCGGTCGAAACCTTCCACGCTGTACATGAAGCAACGATAAACAATAAATGAAATTAAAAAAAAATCATTACTACTACCTATATCATAAAATCCTGACTTTTTATATTTAGGCGTAAGTTGCTGGCTCCTGTACTTCTTCGGTTCACTATGCTTAAATTAAACAGCGTAAATTAACGACAACTGATAATATGCTTTAGGTATGTAATCATGAATAACAGTAAAATATAAAACAAATAGAAATAGCATACTTACATAACAATGGTTATGTACGCTATGTTAAAGATCGTTGAATAGAAAAATGCTATATATTGACAAAGTGAAGTAATAATGAAAATTTCAATCATGGGTAGTGGTGAAGTTGAATTGTATTGAACGTCCAGATGGAAATTCCGATCTGACAATTCGCCGTGTAACGAAGAAGCGATAAGTTTTCGTTAACGACCGCTCAGTTATTTAGCAAGTAAACATTACTATCAGGGCATTAACAAGGCAAGTGGCATATTTAGCTTTTACACTAATTTACGTGTATTTGCGAGTATTAACAAGGCAAGTGGGATATTTAGTTTTTATACGAATTTACGTGTTTTTGCAAGTGTTCACTCCGAGCTACCCCTACGCACCCCTTAGGCATGTGATATTATAGCCACACGAAGATCACCAAAATTATGAGATAATCAAGTTAGTTTTAGTCAATTACGCTAACGACACGGGAAAAGGTCTCAGTCTTACTGTGAAATTTGAATTACCGCGGTAAAAGGTAGTAGAAGATAATTTCTTAACAGAATTAAATAGGGCGGATTTTGCTAAAATAAGCTTTAGTCGTCTCCTTCACACATATCTTCCTCTAAGAACACTAAATACTGCATTTGTCTCGGTGACTTGTGTGTTTGACCGGTGTCCCCTAGATGAGATATGTCGTGACACAGGCAAGTGGCTAGGACATTTCGCAATAACTTCGGAACGCGTTAGCGATGAAAGTGGGTTTA
>JARFOC010057735.1:0-18745 GCA_031763485.1 Osmoderma eremita | reverse complement strand
ACTCTTCACGAAAGGTGGATTACTAGCTGCGGCCTTACGGTATAACCTGCCCTCGAACTAGGAAACCAAAAGAAAAAAAACAACAAAAGAGAGCAAAAAACATACTACAAAAGTTACTAAGCAACCAGAAATTCAATATAAGCGGGGTAGAAAATTTATGACTACGACATTTCCAGAGTCAGAAATCTAAATGTTCCAAATATCCAAAATAACCAAAATGTAAAAACCCAAATATCGATGACATCCCATGGTAACCGAACCCAACAAGAAACGAAAGTGAATGCCAACAAAAGTTAACCAGTTCAAATACACACTACCTCACATACACTTATACGTACCAGGACCAACTTTTAACCCAAAACTACTACTTAGGTCCTTCGACAGTTCGGCCGGTATTACAGGGTAATCAAAAATAAGCAAATAATAACAACAAAATTACAAATCTAGGTGAAGTCAGTCCCCACCACGAGAGAAAGCGACCAGCCAACCAAGCAGACCCAACAGCACCACGAAGAAGAGCTCAAAGGAGGCGAAAAAAGCGAGGCAAGCCTCAAAAAGGGCACAATTGAGGAGGTGATCATTACTCCCCAACGGCGAAAGAAGAAAAGCTGTGCTGTTGTTTCCACCCAGCGGCAAACCCAAAACCACCCGACGAAGTAGCGGCTCACAACATCCAGCGTAAAATGAGACTTCACTTGAAGGGATCAGTACTCAAAAAAAAAAGAATTTGGGACAACTAAAAGCGGGATTAACAGTAAAGTATGACGCAAAGGGAGAAAGGATGTGGAATTATAAAGACAGGTTTAGAAAAGAAAGATTGTCCTCACTCGTATTCACGCAATCTAACAAACTAGACAACTTCCGCAAACAATCACTTATGGCCCAAACCAAACAAAACAACCGAATTTACGAATGGCCAAACAGAAAACGAGCACCAAAAATTTTTAAAGTCACGGTAACCTAACGTGACTAATCCAGTATAAGACCGTAAACAGAAAATGTAAACAAACAAGACCTAACCTAGCCATAGAGTTAAGAGCGAACAGGCTTTTGTTGGACGCCTTAACCCTACATAAACTTCGTCAAATCCAAGTAATAGTTATGAACAATAATACGACAAATCCAAGGAATAATCATGAGTAACTGCTCATAATTCAAATAACTCATCAGTAGGCATTACGATGTTGGCAAGGGCTGCCAAATAGATATAAACAGATTCACCCAATTAGTCGTCTCTTACGACACGGAGGTTACACCGGTAAGGGTATTCTTATTGGATTGGCCCCCTATACAGGCCTAAATAGGTCCCTCTTAGTTGCCTCTTACGACATGGCGGATACACCAGTAGGGGTACTCTCATTGAAGCGGCCCCCTCTACAGGCCTAGACAAAGATTACGTCATATCCAAAGTAGGTGCGGGTTTCAAGTCAGACGCATGCCAAATTCCTTTGATCCTACCATCGTTATCCCTAAGTTCATAAGTCCAGGTGGATACTTTGTGATTGATAAAGAACGGTCCGACAAACTTAGGCGCTAACTTTGCATTAACATACTTAGTCGCAACCGAGAAAACGTGATTTCTACGATAAACAGCTTGATTTACCGAGTAAACTACGGGTCTACGACGTAAGTTATAATGATGTTGGTTGTAAGTCGCTGCTTTACGTATTCGGTCCTGAATATCGTTATATAATTGCCGAAAATCTGGCGCTCTAGACGCGTAATCAATTTCTGAAGTACCACTGTCCCTAAAACAATGTTGCTCTTCCCCATTCAGGACCATTTCTCGGCCAAAGTTAACGAAATACGGACTGACTTTCAATACCTCATTCCTAGCAGTTCTTATGGCGCATGCCACCTTCTGCAAATTCACGTCCCACGACCGATGATCAACCTTATTCCGAACATACGCTGAGGGCATAGTTTTAACAATTCGGTTCGTGCTCGGTTCGTGTTGGATTAGCCTGCGGATGGTAATTGGCATTATAACGGACCTTAACCTTATATTCACCGACTAATTTCTGAAATTCTGCTGCATACGAATAGCCCATCTCGCTAAA
Organism: Osmoderma eremita; assembly: GCA_031763485.1. Lineage (NCBI taxonomy): Eukaryota > Metazoa > Arthropoda > Insecta > Coleoptera > Scarabaeidae > Osmoderma > Osmoderma eremita. The sequence goes on along the minus strand of JARFOC010057735.1, from coordinate 16,685 downwards.
CGTCCTGTTGGATCCTTAAGATTGTTCAACCAAACCAACGATGCATGATCAGTAACCACATCAAACGACACACCTTCTAAATATAGTCTCAGTTTCTCAACTGCCCAAAGTACCGCGAGGCATTCTCTCTCAGTTGTCGAATAATTTCGCTCATTACGATTCAACGATCGACTCAAATTTTATAAAAGTAAACATTTGTACTTATGCAATATATTTATCTATATATTAGATATATATTTATCTTAGAAACCTTTTACAATAAATATTTGTCAAATATGTTTGATAGTGTAATACGGAGTTTATTTTTCTGGTGGCCCATAACGCAATGGTGCTACTGCGTTCCGGTTTTTCAATGATTTAGTAAATGCAAATAATATTAACTACTTACTATAACCATATATTTAATTATTGGGCATTAATTCACTTTATATAAATCAGTGACCGCCTTAAATATTAGTTATCTTTCATATACTTTCTTTGCACTAAAAAAGTGTAATAGTACAAAAAAAACTTACCTCTGTGATTCCTTAGAAGCGATATGACGGCCTTGAGAACAGTACTCTTATCCATTTTCCGTCTATCAGTGGTCACCATTGAGCTTAATTCTCCTACTAAAATATTAAATTGGTCCCTACGCTTCTTTTCGCTTAGGTTTCTAGTTTTCCTATGCCAAAGTAAAAAATGTATTAAAAAGTATTTATGCTCTATGATAATATCCACACACATATGTATATTGGTAATAAATATAGAGAGCTATATACAGTACGAGCGATCGTCACCCGAGGATATACAAAGTAAGTACTTTCATTTATGCAATTTAGACGGAATCGTCCTGGTTATAGGAATTATCCAACCATTGCCAGCAGCATTATTAAATGCGGTTCGAGCATTAGAAACTAGAGGAACTTTGTTAATTCAAAAAATAATAATAATTACTACACCTTATACTATACTTTTTTATTGAGAACCATTGCTCGCTACATGGTTTCTGCTCATAGCTTAGTTTAGAGGAACTTTACGGTTTATTTCGTTATAGTACAGGAAAATAGGGTTTAGTTAGATTTGTCGTGCTTTTTCACAAAATCAACTTAATTTTATATTATTATAATTAACGACACCAGTGTATTATGCAACTATGTAAACTCTTAAAGCTTCACCCAACGTTTTTAATGCTAATACATGAGATTCAAGTGAAGTAGTAATAAATTATGGTTTCCTATAACCTGGTCGACAGAGAAACGATAGACACAATAAATGCAATTCTATGCTTTTGTGAAGGAACCGTATCAAGTTTTCTATAATATCAAAGAAAAATGAAGTACTATGATAATTTAAAGTAATAATAATAATCTACTTTTTATGAAATTAAAAATTATGCAGTTGTGTAGAAATAACAAACAATTAAATACAATATTTTCTTTAAAATAACTGAATAACAATTCTACCAAAAGAAAAGGATACTTTTATTAGATTAGATGTTCAAAACAAATACCTAATTGAAAAGAACATCCTATTTTGACAAAATTTTTGCAACCATTGGACAATATTTGGGGTAGTATTTTTCGCATGCAATAATACTAAATTACAAAAACATGTTGTTACACTCACCGTCTAACTGAAAACAATTCTTTTTCTAAAATACTAAAATATTATTTGATAATGTTTCGTAACTATTTATTTAGGATCAGTTTAAGAATTGTTTTGCTGTAGATTTTAGTCAACATCTGTGGCGCGTTCATAAAAGTTTTCTATGAAATAAGCAATAAACCGATTTACATTTATTATCGAAAATGCCGACAGTACGAATACGTCATCTTGGATCAGGTAGACAAACAAAAACCCTCTTTGTTGCCTGCATAGAGACAACATGCATATAATTATTCGATTTCTAAATTATATTTAACCTCTCTCTTATTAAACATAGTTGTATCAGATATCATTTTAATCCGTTTTACATTGCAATTTCTCTGAACGACTTAATACATAATTAACCCGTGATTCAGCAGAGTAAAGCTTTGTTTTCATACAATATTTTTGAATAAATATTTGTCGGTCTGTGATTGGTTGAATCCTTCACCAGTCCATGTAATTTCGCAACGGCTCTTCGGGGGAAATTCCCAAAGCCAGTTCAGTTCCCTTCTGAAGTTTGTTTCTTAAGCTCGTTTCGGCTCATTAGCGACGTAACAGTCTTTGTCTGATCAGGGCGCGGCAGCGGTTTATTCTCCACCGATCAGGACATTAACTGAGTTCCTCTCTGTCCGCCCAGGACACCCAATGTTCGTTTCTGTCCGCCCGCGACAAGACAACATCTCGTCTTCGTCTGTCCAGACAAGACCCGGAACTCACCTCTCCGTTCCTTCGAGACAGAACAAGCCGTTCGACTAAGTCCGATCACGACAAGACAGCATCGTTTTTTGTTATAAGTACCATGTGGTTCGTGTTAGGTGTTACCTTCATTGCTTCGAAGTCCATTCTTCAAAATTAGGAACCCCTAAGTCGCCCATCCGAGACTCACGTACTCACACATGGTCAAACAGCTAAGTACTTCAAACCGTGTCGTACTAAATTCTTTCATTTTAATTTTTTCATAACATCAACAACAGAGATGATCCAACTCGTACTGTCCCAACCGCGAGTAACTTAGCGCGCATACATTATTAGTTCATACCGTTTATTCATTATCTATTTTAATTTTTAAATTCATAATGTTTATTTTTTTATTTTTGAAGAAATATACTTTTTAGGATACATACTTTAGAGGAATAGATTACAATGAGCTACTCTCCGAACATAACTTCCAAGATTTATCGGCTCGTAGAGAAACTGCCAGTGCCAGATTCTTGGTAAATCTCTTACATAAGAAAATAGATGCGCCAAGCATTCTGTCTACGATTGCAATAACCGTCCCAGGTACGGCACACGCTCGATGGATACGTTTCACATTCCGACAGCAAGAACGAATGTCTTGGCCAAAGCCCCGATGTCGCAAATGAGCAGAAACACTTACAAACTTTACTTAGCTCAGTTATGAACTTTCTCAGCACCTCGTTGTTTTTCTGTTGATCTAATATTATCGTTGGAGAATTTTTCTGCACTACGTGTACGCGACCATTACATGTTTTTGTTTTGGGAATTATTATCGGTTGCAAATTAAACGATTAAAATGAAGTGTCCCCATCTAGTCGAACTAGTCAATATTATTATTATTCAATAAGGTAAGTCAACTAGAATCTTATACGGTGGGTAGTATAGGTATACTAAGTTTTTTTCAAATACATTGTTAAATAAAAACACATTCTCACACATAACACATACATAGGGGTTTTTGGAAGATTTCTGCAACTTAAATTACCACCATCGGTCGAAGTTGGTATTGAAGGCAGCAGTCGTCGACGAGTAAGCGCGGCAGGAATTACTTGGACGACGGAAAAAACAAAACATCCTGCGAGTACGGAGGTGCGTTAGTACACGACGGGGGGAAAAGAAAAAAAAACAGAATAACGTCAAGGGAGAATTTTGATACATGTCGGTCGAGAATTACAAGCAATCAATTTAAACCATATTAAATAGTGAAGTGAATTAAAAGAATCTACCGAAATAGAAGAAGGTTGGAGTAAGAATTATTTGTGGTTGCAGTAATAGAAAAGGGGTGAAGGAAGTTTGAAGAAAGAAAAGGGTTGGAACACTATACACATACACACAACAAAGTGTTTAAGGTATTTATAAAGTTAATTTTTAGATATTCTCAAAATTCTGGATTCATATCCACTGTCAAGATTTAAATATTTATAAATTAAACTTATCAAATATATAGTGTCGTCATATTTCGAAAAATTGCCTGGTTACATCCATCAGGTGTAACAAACGTACCCAACTGTCACAACAGTATTTAAACATTTATGCGTTAATGTCAAATTCTGACATTAGCGTATTCTGAGGTTGGTGCTACATAAAAAGTCAATTTTGTAGCACTGCATAATTTGGCGCCTAACGTGTTAGAGCAACTTTTAGAAAAGTAAAACACTTCATATTTGACGTTTAGCCTGACAACTTAAAATATCAAAATGGGGACTTTGAGAGTAATTTAAGAGAAGATTTCAATATTTTTACAAAGGATATGTCAAACAAGTTTGATAACGTTTTAGAACATATAAAAAAACTTACCGAATCATTTAATGATCGAATTAATAATTTTGAAAATCGTAATCCACTAGTAATAACGTTAATGAAAATCCAAATCCAATTATTATACCTGAAATTCAAAATAATCTTAATATGGCACTAAGCAGTACAAAATGCTTACAAAGACTTTGACCAATTGAAGAAAATTTTCTGTTCAAAGTATTGGGAGGAACATGTTCTCGCTAAAATAAGAAATGATTTATTTACTGGAAAGTATCAACCTTCATCCAAATTGTCAATGGAAGCTTATTTTACCAAGCACAATTCTATTATGCAACATTTAATACCAAAAATTGCGGAATTTGAATTGATTAAGTATTTGTTTAGGCATTTTACATTTGAAATTATTAAGGCCACTGTTACACAATATATTAAGACTTATCAAGATTTTTGCTATTTATTAACAAAATTTGATGATTTAGACAAGATACCTCAAAATTCTCAGTATCATACATACAATAATAATAGAAACACTCATGACACAAATTTTAATAATACATTTAATCAGAATGCACCACGACCCGAAAGTCAAAATTTTAATCGGAACCTCTATTATACAAATTCAAACAATTACAACTCGAATGTTCGTAACTATGGCAATCAATCGCGACAAAACAATACGAATTGGCAGAATAGATATACCGAAAGATACGATAATCACAGAAACAATTTCAACAGACAGACGAATAGAGAATTCAATGCTCAAAGAATTACTCAAATTAATAATACTCACGGAATAAATCCGACAATAAATAGCATAAATCTTGATTCCAATTGTAAGGATGGTCAGAGTTCTTGCAATAATGCGAATACGCAGTAGGTATGCAACCCAACATGCACAGCTATCGCAACCGATACAACCAATATATCTCCGCATCATTTTTTGTAAGTAACGATCAGAATAGCATTGTAAAAGACGAATTTCCAAGAACTTACATTTTGAATGAATTCAATAAAATCACATACGAACATCCTAAGAATATTTTTCTTGATGATGAATCTAAAAATGAAAATATTGATATTCTCCCATTTATTAATGTTAGCATTGAAAGTATAAATTTAAAAGGTTAATAGATTAGAGAGCTCAAATAAGTATAATTTCGCAAATCTATGGTAAACACAAATTTAAAAAGTATTTTGTCAACATAGCTAATACTACAATCAGATCAGGCACAAGTAGAATATTGGGAAAATTAAACAAATGTATTTGTACAATGGTAGATATTAATTCACACACATACAGTGTAACATTTTACATAACCCCGGGACTTAAGTATGATATCGTATTCGGGTACGACTTTTTAAAAGTACATAAGAACATGTCTTATTAAATTTGGAAAATTTCACGATTACAATAGGAAGTAGTAATGTTTTTCAGTTTCAAGCTAGGGATGAATATGCGAATTTATATGGTTAGATAAACATGATGTAGCCTTCCGGGAAGTTAAAAACTGTTTTTATTATAATTGACCACCCAAATTTTTCAATATTATTTGTATTAAGGATTGATGCTAGTAACAATGCCATGATAAGTACTAAGTCTCCAATTTTTAACTTAACATTCTTTTTGTTTTTCTTGGTTTGTCTTTGTATGTAATGTCTGCGAATTTTGTAAAATTTTTCTTGTGTTTGTTTTACCAATTGTTTCATGTTTAGTGGATGTGTATCACAATCGAATGGCCTTATCGGAATTTAGTCCCGTGTAAAAACTGATTGGAGTGACATCAGTTTGTGGGTTATGTTTGTGGGTTATGTATATGGTTATGGTTAAGTATATTAAGTTCGATTAACGATAAGGAATTTACCCAATTTAGATGATTACTCAAGTATTGCAAAACTGTCTGTATAGTGCGTTCGCTTGGATTGGCTTGTGGATGCCTTATTGGTGTGTATAACACCTTGATATTTTTATTAATTAAAAACCTTTACAAAGTATTATTAGTTGGGTTAGTGCTACAAAATTGACTTTTTATGTAGCACTAACTGGGTTCGTTTGTTACATCTGATGGATGTAACCAGGCAACTGTTCGAAATATGACAATACTACATATATTGAAATTGATAAGTTTAGTTTATAAATATTTAAATCTTGACTGTTGATACGAATTTAGAATTTTGAAAACGGTTACTATGTAACAGAACTACAATATCTCAATATTAACTTTATAAATACTTTAAACACTTTGTTGTGTGTATGTTGCTCAGACCCTACATTTATTTAGTTAATTGTTTTCGATCACGCTGTATATATATATATATATATGTTAGCATTGCCTCCGTATCGATGTATATTTTACTATTCTTTATTATTTGTTTGGTTTATCTGGGTACCTCAAATGTTATTTTATTTTAGAGTCGTGAACTGTGTTCGGGTTATCTGAATGCTTGAAATGTATTTTATTTGCTACCATAAACGTTGTTTAATTTTATGAAAAGTTGTTCCAAGTATTGTTTGTCATAACATTTACCACATAGTAAAAAGCGTAAGTAACACTTTTCGACGAAGGTATCTAATAAAATGCCTTCCGATCACTTTTGGAATTTCCAGCAACGCAGATTAGGATAAACCCTGTTGTAAAAATTGCACGTCTTAGAACACCACCCTTCGTTCGGTAAACGGGTTTATTACACCGTATTCCAAGTATTTTATGTACCTATGACTTTATGTATTCATGTTGCATGTATTTGTGACTTCATGTACGTTATACCTATATTGTGTGTAGTTTTTGCATGGGCGTGTCTCACACTTCTGATTGGCCCTTGGGCAATCAGTTAGTAATAGAGAGTCTTCTTTGTAATGTAAAGGAAACTCAAATGTCAGTTCCCAATCAACGGTGATTTACTCAATACGTAAGAGTTTAAATACAAGTGAACATAACGATATCAACTATCATTTTTGTAATGTTATTATAAACAGTATTCGAATAAATCGTGTAAGAGTGTCAACACAGTCTTTCTCTTAAAACCCGCGTCTCATCAGAGAAATCAGAGAATTTCTTTTATGGAACCACGGACACCTTGCAAGCAATAAGTACAGTGTGCATGTAAGGTCTTGCCTGTTTTGTACGAGAAGAGCTCAAATCTTTCAAACCAGGAAGATTAAGATATGTGTATAGTGTTCCGACCCTTTTCTTTCTTCACATTTCGTTCTTCTATTTCGTTGGATTCTTTTAATTCACTATTTAATATAGTTTAAATTGATTGCTTGTAATTCTCGACTGACATGTATCAAAATTCACCCTTGACGTTTTTCTGTTTTTTTTTCTTTTCCCTCCGTCGTGTAGTAACGCACCTCCGTACTCGCACGATGTTTTGTTTTTTCCGTCATCCAGGAAAATCCCGCCCTGCTTAGTCGTCGACGACTGCTGTCTTCAATGCCAACTTCGACCTATGGTGGTAATTTAAGTTGCAGAAATCTTTCAAGAACCCCTATGTATGTGTTATGTGTGAGAATGTGTTTTTATTTAACAATGTATTTGAAAAAAACTTAGTATACCTATACTACCCACCGTATAAGATTCTAGTTGACTTACCTTATTGAATAATAATAATATTGACTAGTTCGACTAGATGGGGACACTTCATTTTAATCGTTTAATTTGCAACCGATAATAAATTCCCAAACAAAAACATGTAATGGTCGCGTACACGTACTGCAGACAAATTCTCCAACGATAATATAAGATCAACGAGGTGGTGAGGAAGTTTATAACACTTGTTCTCATGTATCTATCAGCTAGCTATGTTTGTTGAAAATATCGGAAAGGTACGCTAGCTCAGCACACCATCAGGGTTTTTAAGACATTCACAAAACTCATTATTATCATTAGTTTCAAAGTATGCAACTAGTTCGTCTTTAAGTTCTAGAATCCTGTTAAGTATTTTCCCTTTGGAAAGGCAACGGGTTTTGATATGGAATAACACTTTATGATCTACACCCATTTCTTTACAGAGTTTCTGTAATATTCACCATTTTACAGGACGAGTTTTTACATAGGTGATCATTGAAACAACCGTTTGGATGACGTCACCCAGACGATTTTCGCCCGAAATCTTCACCATTGAAGCCTCTCTATGGAAAAAAGCAATGAGTAGTTATTACTGATGGGTTTTTATTCCGCACAAAAGTTAGAAACGCCTTTATATTTCCTGTCATTGCAGCAGCACCATCAGTACATATAGCAATGCAATCCGTCCACTTGAGTCCGTTATATTGAAAGAAACTCACAACAGCGGCAAATATATCACCTCCAGTGGTTGTTGTTTCCAGTTCTGGACACACTGGGTATATAATTTCTGATCCACCAAGAAATCTCACAAAAGATAATAATTTAGCTTTTGCGGAAATGTCAGTGTTTTCATCTAACCGTAGAGCAAATTAGTGTTTGTTGATAACATTATATAACTTTACTTTGAATATCAAGCAACATGTTTTTTAATGCGCCGATGAACTGTATCATTTGGCGGAGGTACTTTTGAAGTATGTTCAACTGCTTCCGGTAGTAGCAACAACTTCTTTGCATGCCAGTAAAATAAGCTCTTCGCAGATGTTATGGGGTTTCTGTTTCTTGGCAATCATTTCAGAAATTTTTAATGATACCAAAAGGGCTTTATCTGAGAGCTGTATTCGTTTTTGCCAAGAAGATCCTTGAATAGAAGTACACAGACGTTGAAAATATTCTCACGGTTTTTAAGGGACGCTGTGATGGTTTCATTCCAAATGTCTTTTCAGCTTATTAGGTACCATAGACGCATTTGACAACACTATGCCGCACACAAAACATTTCGGTCTAGGTTTTCCCTCCTTGCCTTCACGTAAATCCAAAATTACCGTGCTTGAACCTGGTTATAGGTTTTTCGGGTTAGTAGATGACGAGTATAGCGCAATTTTTGTTCTCTTTCGAATATTAGTATATTCATCTCCCCTCTCCTTAGACATAGAAGAGCTGTCGACATCTAGGGCTTCCTTTTTATTATTTCTATTAACCTATGCTTTTTATCTAACAATCCGCGATACGTTACTTATGTATAGAATAATTATATATTCACTAAAAAATACAATTACCGAAAATGGTGGATTATGTTACCTCTTATTTATACAGTGAATAGTGTATTCTTGTGATGGTGCTAATTATATGGTAACTTAGCAAGCACGTCGCCTCTGAAAGTTTATCGGTTACTGTAAGTGCACATATAGTAAATAATAGACTATTTTGCAAATACCGTGCTTTCTTTGTAACGTTACACATAGGTATTACCCGCTGGTAACGTAAGGCAATATAGTAGGCAACCATTATACGTTAACGCGTGGTCAATGTAGATCTATGGCCAGTGTTATTAATTATCTCTAGCTGGCACGTTTTAAAGTATCTACTGTAATTTATTTTTCTAACGAAAAATTTCCAGCATACCATGAAAATTTAAAATCTACTACGAAACACGAAACTGCTAAAATTTATTACGGAAGTGTAGTGGAGTTTGGTATGTAGGATCGCTTTTAGATGTAGCCAAACAGTTTGGAGTATTGTACAGTTCGGTGTACAAGACCGTGAAATAATTCAATTATAAAGCATACAAAGTACAAATCTTCAAGAGCTCTTCGAGGAAACAAAACAGAGCTATGACGAATTTGATTATGTTTTTTTAGCAAAGAAAGTGCAAAATTTCAACTTGGAATGATGAACTTATTTTATTCTAACGATTAATTAAGACAAACAAAACAACATAACAAAGGGGGAGGTAATTTCACAGGAAGCTTTCTATGTGTTCTCCTTGTCTTTCAATGCAATTCTGGGTTTATTCCATCACATGCAGTACGTGTACGGGCTTTCAGTTCGTCCAAATTACATGTTTGCATGCCATTGTAAACCCCAAAGAAAGCAATCGCTTGAGGATTTGTACTCCATCAATAACTAATGGAAAAGAAACTTTTTCAGTGAATAAATATAGGATACAACCCGGAAGTTCTGAGTGTTCACCTCAGCCTAATTTATTTTTACACCTACAAATGTAAATAATTCATTAGCACCCCTTATCAAGTTGGCAACCCTAACAACTAATTTCCGGCATGTTCAATGTTGGCTAGTAGTGCGGAAGTCACAGTGACGACATGGTGATGAGTTAGACGTTGCACGATTTTATGTATAGACAGAGAAAGTTATTACATAGAGTTTAAATATTATATGGAATGTTTTGTGTTGTTTTATATTTTGTTAAGTAATTAAAACATATCATAAGGACGGTGTGACATATTGATGCACAACTTGTCTGTCTGGTAACGAAATACTACGGGCATTAACTATACTCCGCCATAGCTTTAGATAATTTGAATCGAGGGCACAGTATTGAAAGAGCCGTAGTGAAAGAGAGTAGTGATACTAGCCTGATTTATGAATGCAATTGTTCGTCCAAAGGTTTAAACGGCACAACAAGTGCAACAAATCAACAAACGCTAGTAAATATCAAATCACGTTACAATGCGTATTCTACCAATTTCAGTTGTTTAGTTGTAAATAAAATCACTGAGAATCTTCCGTTGGCAACGATATATCCTAATCGTTTGGAAATTCCCAAAAACTTAAACTTGGCCGGCCCAAGGTTTTATGAATCGAGCACTGCAGATTTACTAATAGGCGCAGAATTATTCTGGAATTTGCTTTGTGTCGGGCAGATAAGAAACCCGAACGGATTAATATTTTAAAAAACCCACTTTTGTTTCATTGCGGGAGGGGGTTACAACGGTGCGCCTGCAGTAAACTTATCTTCAACTGCCTGTAATTTAACGATAACACAAGCGAACTGCCTTGAAAGGCAGGTTCAAAATTTCTTTGCCTTAGAAAATCTAGTCGATGTTCATGACGCACCAACAGCACAAACTGGCGAACAACCCGCGGTCCGGATGGCCGATTTATTGTTAAATTGCCAATAAAAAATTCAAATATCGATATTGGCGACACAAAAAGATTTGCCTTGAAACGTTTTTACAGTATGGAGCGCAAGTTAATTAAGGACTTAGAATTAAAATTGGAATACTCCAAGTTCATGTCCGAATATTTAACACTCAATCATATGGAACCCGTTAACGAAAATTTGGATTCAAAACTTTGCATATATTTACCACATCACGCAGTTTTCAAAGAATCAAGCAGTACAACAAAAACTAGGGTAGTATTTGACGCTTCTTTAACAAGTGATAACGGTCGCAGTTTAAATGAAAATTTAATGGCGGGTCCTGTTATACAACAAGATTTGATTTCAATATTAATGAATTTTAGAACGCATCAATTTGCATTAAGCGGCGACATCGCCAAGATGTACCGCCAAATTCGAGTGCATCCTGACGACAGCGATTATCAACTAATATTTTGACGTGAAACCCCGAAAGAACCACTTAAAACCTTTAGATTAACAACACTTACCTATGGTACGAAACCAGCAAGTTTCATTGCGACACGTTGCCTAAACGAACTTGCTGACCAAAATCAAAATAAATTCCCAAAGGCATGCGAAATTATAAAGCATAGTTTTTGCATGGACGACCTTTTAACAGGCGCCGACTCAGTGGAAGAGTTAATTTCGTTAAAGGACAATATTTCAAATATATTAAATCAAGGTAAATTTGAACTTAGAAAGTTTTAGTCAAATCACAAGGAAATCTCCATGAACGAAACAAATGAATCAAACGTGGATTTATTTAAAAACGAACATTCAAAAACATTAGGTCTATATTGGCACCCAATAAATGATGCATTAACTTTTCAAATTAATATAAATAACACGCCGCGCAAAATAACCAAACGTACCATTCTATCGGTAACAGCGCAAATTTTTGACCCGTTATGTCTACTTGGTCCTATTATAATGAAAGCCAAAGTAATTTTACAAAAACTTTGGGCATTAAAAATGAACTGGGACGAGTCTATTCCAGCCGATATGCATACATCATGGATTTGTTTTTTTTAAATCAACTCGAGGAAATTCAAACCTTTAATAATAATAATAATCCCGCGGAAAATCAGCACTTGCTATCCTCCAGTTGAAATTCAGCTGCAAGGGTTTTGCGATGCCTCACAGCAGGGCTATGGAGCCGAATAAGAACATTAAAACCAGACAATACTTATGAAACACGATTAGTGTGCTCAAAATCGCGGGTTGCGCCTATCAAGGGTACCACATTACCACGCCTTGAGCTATGTGGTGCATTATTACTTGCCCGCTTAACGCACAAGGTTCGAAACACGATTCATTTGCATATTTTTCAAGAATATCTGTGGACTGATTCCAGCATTGTCTTAGCCTGGGTAAACACGCCAATTTCCTCATTAAAAACCTTTGTCGCGAATAGAGTTGCCGAAATAAAAACGTTAACTGATAAACATAATTGGCGCCACGTCAGGTCAGAAAATAATGCTGCCGACATTTTAAGTAGAGGGGCACTTCCCACAGAATTAATTAAAAATGAAAATTGAAAATAAAATTGTGGCCAGCATCGGCTGTAACATTAACGAAAGCTGAGGTTCCCGAAAAACGCGTGACACTCGTAGCGGTCTCTGAACGAACGAGCGAACTCTCAGTTTTGACAAAATACTCATCCTTTGAAAAATTAAAGAGAGTAACCGCTTGGGTACTTAGGTTTATACATAACTGTAATGCACAAAGAAACAATAAAGACAAACTAAGCATCAATCTATCTATTGATGAACTTCATAATCCCCTACTATTATTCGTTTAGTTCAAAAAAATGAATTCATGTTGGATCTCAAAAATTTACAAAATGAGCTGCCATTAAACAAGAGACCAAAACTGTTACCACTAGATCCGTTTCTGGATGACAAGGGATTAATTAGAGTAGGTGGCAGATTGAAAAATGCGGAGCTAAAATTCGATGTAAAACATCCCATTCTTCTTCCCAAAAATCATTTTGTAACTAAACTAATTATTAATCAAGAGCATGAGCGGCAGTTACACGCCGGTGCCCAGGGTACGTTGGCAGCAATACGCCAACGATTTTCAACGATCATTTCAGCTCGAGATATCATTAGGCAAACACTTTATTACTGTCACCAATGCTTTAAAACAAAACCGAAAAAATCAGAGCCTAAAATGGGAAACCTTCCATATCAAAGAGTCAGTACATGTAGACCCTTTTTAAGTACCGGAATTGATTATGCTGGTCCATTTTTAATCAAAGAGTCTCAAGGTCGCGGCAAAAGATTTGTTAAAGCGTACATAGCACTATTCATATGCTTTCCACAAAGGCCGTGCACATCGAATTAGTCTTGGACTTATCAACAAGCGAGTTTTTATCCGCTCTTAAACGGTTTGCGAGCAGGCGCGGTCAGCCGGCAGAGATTTTTTTAGACAACGCCACTAATTTTGTGGGAGCTAGTAATGAATTAAAAGAATTAGTTGCGTTTTACAAAAACGAATCAGTTCAACGGGCAATACAAAACGAAACGGAAAAAACGGGTATTAAATGGCGTTTCATACCGCCAAGATCGCCCCATATGGGTGGTTTATTGGATAGTAACATAAAATAAACCAGCAGTTAAAAAGGACTGCGGGAAATGCAAACCTCACATACTTAGAAATGTACACGCTTTTAGTAAGAATCGAAGATTGTTTGAGCTCGCGCCCGCTAACGCTCCTATCCAGTGACCCTAACGATCTCCAAGTCCTTACTCCAGGTCACTTCCTCGTAGGGGAACCACTAACATCACTGCCAGAATACGACGTCAGTGACGTCCCGATGAACCGTCTTTCAAGATGGCAACTGGTAGAAAAGATCCGAAACCATTTCTGGAAGCGTTGGAGTAGGGAGTATTTGACTCAGCTACAAAAACGCAACAAATGGCAAACCAACCCTGAATTATCGCCGCTAAAGATGGGCGCTATGGTGCTCTATGCGCTATGGACGACAATGACCCACGGCTTGCGTGGAAAATTGGACGCATCAAGGAAATGCATCCAGGCAACGATGGCGTCATCCGCGTAATGACAGTGTAAACGAATCAAGGACTGTGTAAACGTTCTGCGCGAAAGGTTTGCGCTCTTCCAATAGAACAATAGGTGTAGAATTAATCTGGTCGGTATTAGGTTTTATTGTATTAAATACTATATATGCATGTCCATTTATTATATTCTTGTAAACTAGAATTTAGATACTTTGAAGCTTCCACCTTCAAGTGGGGAAATTATGTTGTGTATCATACAACCTATTTTATATTATATTCGCGACCTCATACTGTGTATGCGTCTTTTCACATATGACCAGGAGTCGCATTGGCATAAGCTACATTTAAGCGGATTATTCTGGCGGTGCCTTTGACGATGCTTTGTGCCCGCTGCCGCGCGCGGTAGTGTGTTTATACTTGTTGTTTGGACTCGCCAGATGCCAGGATTCTGAGAATAATGTTTGGAGGGAAAAGGGAAATATGTATATATAAACAAGTAGTAGTAATAAAAAGCAGTAGAAAGTAAGTGATGATGAAATTGTAAGAGATGTATTGCAAGAGACGTCAATAAATATAATTCTAATTAGTATGCTTCCGTAAGTAACATCTTACTCCGGAACAAACAGAAGGTAATCGTTAATAAAGTATTTCTTTACAGGAAAATGAACCCAAAATACGGAACACTTCAATATATACTTGGGTAAATTAACGTATGTCATGGTGCTTTACCGAGAAGCGTCACTTTTAATTATTTCCAGCTTCTTCGAGCGAGAGCGTGATAGTGTTCCCGTTCGTGGGCAAACTTTCATAGTATTTGCAGCCGCGAGATAAGTACGTAGTGAATTTGCACAAACATAGTGTTCAGAGAATTGCAGCCTATCTAATTTTAGTGTGTTGCCACAGCTTTGAATATTGGTCCATTGTCTGCTACTGCTATAACACAAGCGGTCAAAACCAAATTCCCCAGACCGATCCCGAAGCAAATCGATAAAAGCCTGCACCTATGTTAAGTATCGATGATTTGGTACATGTTGTATATGAGATGTCTGGAAATATATAGTAGTAAGTATCTATATGACTTATCGATATCCATTTATTTCTAATTACCTTCATATGATATTTTAGAACAACAGATTATGTGGAATAGTCTGAATTTTGAAGGGTAGAAGTACATTTCATAGTTGCCTTTCTTCGCTAAGGATTACTTTGAAAGGAATGACTTTCCGATGGAGAAACGATGACTCTCCACAAGGATCGCTGGAATTGCTACATATTGCTAATGCAAAAGACAATTTCTCGCAAAAAAGACAGGAGTGACTATGATAATACAGACTAAACTGTGATAAATAAAAGGAAAATATCTGTGAATTTATTTGTTACAAGAATTTACTGCAGTATATCTTTCTTTACAAAATTAACGCTTCTTCTGAGTTGAGATTTATATTCCAAAAATAAGAATAACCGCTCATAATACATTACATTGTATATGCAAACTTGGTATGTTAAATAACAATTGCGAAACTTATCATTGCAATTACATTAATATTTTCATGTGATCAGTTTCTGGATTTTTACTTAAAAATTTAAAACCCCACGAATCATCTTACTTTATGAAAAACTGTAAACGTGCATTCAACATCAGTTGTTTGTAATTTTATTATATTCATGAAGTTCACCTTAAACTCAATTCTAATTGGAAATTAAAAATTTAAAAACATGGATACATTCTTTGATGTTGCAAATGTTATAAACTAAAGCTGCTTCAGTTTATAACATTTGTATTTTAAATAACAGTAAAAATGTGGTTCGACAAACAATATATCTATATTTTCTTAAATTTTTAATTAGATTTGAGTTTAAGGTATCTTTGATTACTATAGTAAAATTTTAATAACTCATGTTTAATGCACCTTCACAGTTTTTCATACATTAAGATGATTCCTGGGGTTTCTTATATTTTATTTTCTATAGTTTAAATCCAAAAACTGTTCAATGCACAATGTAATCAGTGATTTTGAGGAAGGCCACTTTATTTGAAGCTTCGAAATACATGTAGTTCATAAATACAGCAAAGAGATAATTAAGATTAAGATTTCAAAATTTCCAGGGTATTATAAGGGTATACATCGCAAATTGGACGCAGGTATCTTTTCTCTAATTAAAATTTTCAATTTCAGATTAACACCTGTTATGAATAATTGAAATTCACATTTGTATTTATGCAACACAATATACAGGCGAGAATAACGAGTTGTGTTTGTCAAGTTAAGTAAGTAAGAGAAATAGAAGCAGTAGTTGTAAGACGGTTGTGTTGTAATGTGTAATTATGAATTAATAAAATAAAATAATCAACCAAAGTAATAAAGAAGTTACTCAACCTACAAAAATTAAACCCACAACAGAACAGGGTACGGACCCAGAAAGTACAGATCAAATAAAAGAATTACATGTAAAGTTAGGACTTATATATATATATATATATATATATATATATATATATTGTAATTATTCCCTCCCTTTATATATTAGAGCCCCACTTTGTGGTGCCAA
>JARFOC010057718.1:0-18746 GCA_031763485.1 Osmoderma eremita | reverse complement strand
TTTTTAAATATATTTTTATATACTTAATTTTTTGAACGTACGTGCCATCTATTGGCAGAAATCTTCTTTTCTTGTTAACAATAGGATAGCAATATGCAAATGCAAGTTCTAATCCAATTCCATTTCAAATAAGTTAACTTTCTGACAACTCAAACAACTGAGATTTATTCCTTAAATTTAAATTCTTAGTTTAAATTTGAAAAGTTTTACTGAAATGGAAGATCTAGCGTGCCAGGCAAATTGTACTTCCGGTAACTTGATGTTGAGCCGGCAAATACAGAAACTACACGTTCAAACAAAGTATTTACATATTTGCATATTCCCATTTGAGCAATCATTCATAAAACAACCTAAAAGCTGTAAATGTAATTAATCCTACTTGTTAACCGAATGATTTGGAATTGATATTAATTCATACTTAAGTAGAATTTCCTATTAAAGTAATATGTTAGTTATAAATATAGACAATGTCTGAAACTATAAAAATTACACATCTGTATGAATCAGTCTTAGCATGTTTAGATAGGACCGCAAGTATATGACTCATTTGAATAAAAAATCTCCAATTGTTTACAGGGCTTTCAAACACAAGTGTTAACATTAGTTTTATTAAAAAATATAGATATTTTTACAAGCGCACAATAAATTTGCAAGGCAATTTACAATTATGATGATTTGATATGCTAGGAACTGGAAGTGTATTTCGAGCAGTGTTTTGAAATTCGGACGTATTTGTTGCTTCCAAGTTTCTATATTGGTTCCGCAGCACAAGAGGCATATTTATTTGGATAACATTTGTTTATTAAATTATGTCTAAACTTTATGAGTTGTGATTTGCATCCAAACACCGCACGCCAAACCGTAGGTTTTTGAGACGGGTTGTTGAAATGAGTGATAACTAATTTTACATATTCATTAAATGCTAAAATATTATTTACTTACTTATAATTAGATGATGTGCCACTACCTACTCCCCTACAATTTGAAATAATTGCGATTATATGAATTAAATATCAAAAAAAATATGTGCAATAATCATATGATTTGCTATTGCGAACAGATGTATATAGGGTAAGGTTGCCGATATCGCACTCATTCTTAAATCGCATCCCCATTAATGTATACAATCCTACTGCACACATATACCATCTGACGTCTGTTTTTGGAACTAGACAGTTCTGTCAAAATCTACGGCAAATTTTTTGACTGCACTAAAAACCGTTGGAGTTATATTACGTTTAAACGGTACTTATGCGCTTAAGCACTTATGAGTTGCTCAAATCGCACTGGTGCCATTTAGCAAACATTTGATAATACCGATATATTATTTTACTTATAGAGTTACGATCATGGAAATACGGAAATATGGTAAGTGGAGAAGAATGCGATTGAAAAGTACAAGAAGGGGAATATTGGTATAAATAAATATTGCGAGAAGTACGATATTCCTAAAAAGACATTCTTAAGACACTTTAGAGGTGAGGTGATAAGAGCAGTTGTTTCTACAAGAAGAAGTCCGTTGACTGGTATGAGTTATCGGCTTTACCCCTGGATGTTGAAGAAGAATTAGTGTTTCACACTTTGAAAATGAAATGAATTAATGTTTGGAATAACAATCAATGATATCCGGAAGCTTGTATAGACATCGTAGAAAGTAACCCATCCTTAAGAAATCCATTTAATAGGGAAGAGAAAAGAGCAGGGAAAAAATTGTACTATTCTTTCATGAGACGTCGCCCTACTCTTAGTCTGCGGCAACCAAAATGAGTTTCAGTGGGTCGTTGCAAGGGATTTAGTAAAACCAATGTTAATGATCTCTTTGACTTGCTCGAAAAGATCGTCGATGAAAATAAAATAGATGTTTTGTGCATTTATGATGTCGACGAATTAGGTATCTCTACTGTGCAGAAAGAGTGCCCTAAAATCGTAGCCCTAAAAGGAAAAGCTCAAATAGGTTCACTATGAAGTGGAGAAAGAGGAGTTAACACAACAGTAGTTGTTTGTACCAGTGCTTCTGGTAATTTTGTTCCTCAAATATTTATCTTTAAAAGAAAATAGATGAACCTTGCACTAGCCTGATGGAGCTTTGCCTGGTGGGTTGATAGAAGTGTTTGATTCTGGATACATAAACTCTGATCTCTTTGTTAAATGATTAAAACACTTTATATCACATATAAAGCCATCTAACGATATCAAAGTTTTATTATTACTTGATGGGCATACAACCCACTCAAAGAACATAGAAGCTGTCAACCTAGCTCGTGAGAATGGTGTACTTATGCTGCAACTACCTGGTCACACCACTCACAGGCTCCAGTCTTTATAAGTTGGGATATTCAAATCTCCCCAGAGTTATTATGATAATGCACGAAGTGGATGCGGAGTAATGCAAGGAGGCAAGCTACACAACTTGAAGTTGCTGGACTTATATCCGAGGCTTACGAAAAAGCTGCAACTTTGAACAACGCTGGAGGTGGTTTTAGAACTACAGGAATTTGGCCAGTTGATCGTTCAGTATTTTACTTAGTATTAACTTGAGCATTTCGTTTGCTCACAAAGAAAATAAAGCTAAAGCTTGTGATACACTTCTCAACACAATCACTATTTCAGAGGTTGGTACAAGTGTTAGTTTGAATTTAGACACACCAAATTCTGGTGGCAGTAGTTGTACCACTTTGCTTGTTCCCATGAGTGAATTAAGCCCAACCAACCGGAAATAAAAAATATATTAAAAGAAAATGAAGGATCTCAAAAACCTATGATCTTGACTGAAAGTTGGTATAAAAACAATTTAGAAGAATTAAAACAGAAGCAAGACGAATATGAAAAAAGAAAGAAAGCTAAGAGTGTTTACTTACTTGGTGTATGGATGTCATCCGTTTGGTTCGTCTATCGCGCCTTCTACTTAGGCTAAGAGTGTTACAAAAAATGTATTCTCTACGAAAGATATAAAACATGTCAAGCATTAAAAAATGGAAAAGGCAGGACCAAGTGGAACAGGTACCAAAAGGAAGAAATCCAAAATTTCACCAAGAACACAAGAAGTGCAAATGTTATGTGATGAAGAAGAATGGTATTGTTTCCTTTGTAATGACACCGGACGTGACGAGATATGTAGAAATTTTATTTGCGATCATTGTTTAACTTAAGTTATTTTTTTAGAATCACTTGGTAGCTTTTCAATGTATTGTATGTTCTGTTTACTTGTTTTTATGTTTTAGATGTACGACTACTCTATAGTTTGTCAATAAAGTTTCTTTTATAATTGGTATAATTTTAGTAGTCCATAGTGCGATTTAGGCGATCGACGGTGCTATTTAGGCAACAGGTTCGCAAAATATTTGTAGTAGTACTAATGGATTTATATTCACCAGTTATCTATCTAAGTGATCAAATAAATAGATGGTAGTATTAATTTAATAAAAATTTGTGCTTTCTGTCTGATACCGCACTAAATATAAAAAGTAGTGCGATTTGGCAACTTTACCCTACTTATAAACAATAAATATTAAGCATATTATTATTCATACATGTACAGTATTGATCTATTCTAATTGTGCACCTGTACAAGTTCATTTCTAAGGGCTTTATTTCTTTCCACATTTCCAAGCAGAAGATACATAAATTTAGCGCCACATTTGCAACGAATATCCTTCTTGCAATCGCGTCCGTTTAATATCAGTAGCAAAGCAATGATGATCAGTGATGAGCATTCAATTTTCTACGACGGACCATATAAAATATCGAAAATTGCTACATATATTTTTCGTCTTATCATTACTGTCCAACTTTCTATTGTTTCGATTTATTTTAATATACTAGCTTAAATCACACACTGTACACACTGTGCAAAAAACACACTGTAAAGGATCACTACTCACCACACAATATTTGATTAATGCGGAGTACGTAGATTCCTATTGCTAATCCCATGATCGAATGCAGAATTTGATCATACGGGACAATGGGAATCGACGTATTCCCGAAATACGTGTCCTTAAAGAACCAATTTATTGTGAGGTGAGGAGTGGTCCGATACAGCGTATTTACTATACTGGCAACGGTCCTTGCAATCTTTACAAAATATGTAAAATATATTTTTTCAATGTTGACAGATAACTAACTTGTATCTCGTATCTGTTTCCCAGCCTTTCATTGTTCAATCAGTTACGGCGATCAATTTTCACTAATTTGATCACTAGAATGTTACTGTTTCAGAGACATTAGGTACTTCCGGACAATATAACTACACTGGTCAACAAAATTTCAGATTTATTTTGTCCCACGAGGTACTGTGGGTGAACTTGGTAGTACTTTTTACACTTATTTCATATCTGTTTTCAGAATTTTTCCATCAGGCAGGGTTTCAGAGTGACAAAGCAATGAAGTTTTGTGAAAGGATATATTATAATATGTGTATAAATCATGAAAAATATGACGTACAAAGTGATACATTTAAATGTAAAATGTCCTGATATATGACTTTCGGCTGTACTTTGCATCAGAAACATCTCTCTTCAGCGTCCAGCAATAGTCTGCCAACATAGCAGGGCTACATTTGCCTTGGTATCATCAGCACACTCATCGTTGCTTAGTGTCATGTTTTGTGGAGGTTTAGGCACAGGTAATCTCGGACTGTGAGGTACTGGTCTCACTGCAGATGGAATATTAGGAAATTTTACAGTATCCTTGGATTTTGAAGTCATACCACTTATCTATATTTGTTAGACAAAAATAGCAATCGGTAATATGATGTGATGGCATAGGTATGTCGTTTAGCTTTCGCCCACGCTGTAAGAAGTCTGACACACGTAACACAGCAAATATGGGGAGCCCAGCTTCATCACCTACTTTACACGTGAAATACTGCCCATTGCAGGTCTTAACAAGTCAAGACACGTTCAAACATTAACCATAGCATGCTGCTTGATCAGTTCCGAGGTCTAGCCGACAACTGAAATAACGTCAAGCTCTTATACTACTACATCTCTATGCATGCATATTTCAGGTGGATAACATTACACATAAAAACATAAAAACATAACAACATAACATAAAACATAAAAACTAAGGGTGATGGAGAAATTCTGAAAACATAATTGATTTCAGACAAAAATCTTGTTAACCGATGTTATCTAATGTTTGCAACAACTTTGAAGATTTTGATATTAATTTTTAATTCGGTATTGCTCGGTATGTCTGTTGTTTTTATTTGTATCCCTGCTGGTGTATGTTCCAAATAATGGGTAAATGGCGATTAAAATATAGCAATTAATAAAATGCGAAACTTCACATACATTCTTTACCGTTAAATTGCGGAAGACGATAAAATATTTCATTTCCAAGAAAAACAGAATCTCATCTTTCAGGTCATATACATCGCTTAGCATAGCAGATCAGATCAATAAAATCGATTGAAAAAAGAAACTGCAGCGTGACGCATTAAAAAACCTCGAAGGGCCGTGAGCCAAAGGTCGCTCATGACTGGTTTAGATTATGCAATTATAGAATGTAGTTACTCTAAATTGCTATTAACCGTACCAAGCATTACCTAGTACCAACAAACAACACAATAGACATCTAAAAGTAAGTAATTATGGAAGTGGAAATCAACTACGTGACAGCAATGTAAATTTCCTAGTATTTCCTATAAACACATGCATACATACATATATATGTCGATTGTATTGCTAGCTGACAATGTAGATTTATTAAGTAAAAACTTTACAATACGCATATGACTACTAGGTGTTGAGACAGGTAGATTACATATTTATGTCTTCTGTGGGCAAGTTTCTTTATTGTAAACATGGATGGTTACTGATGTATTTATAAGTCAATAAAATGCAAGAAGAATATTGTAATTTTAGTTATTCAGTTAACGCAGCTCTCCAAAAACTGCTCTGAAAATATGGAGTAATTGGTAAATATCAAATTACATATTTTCAATTATCGTAAGAAATATTCCGTTTCTTTATAATGTTTGTTTCACCACGATGCCTTACAAACATAATTTAGTTCTTTAAAAAAAAAGGTTTTTGCTTAATACAACATAGATATCAAAAAACACGTTTGAAGTGAGTCTGGTAAAATAGAATACGTTTTATCAAATTATAACATAATTAATTTCTTAAGGCTACGCGTACCCCTGGGAAAGCACGCCTCCGCGCTTCAAACTGAAATCTGTTCAAGACATTGTCTGCAGCGGGGACTAAAAAGCAAACTAAAGAAAATGGGTTGACTACCAATACTTAATTGCGTCACTCGCATTTCTGGCTAATCGGTAACAGATATTACTTCAGGATCACAATACAAGTTTCTTCAAATTAACGCACCAAAGTCTAGTATTTGGTGGAAGTACCGGAGCTACAGAACTCACGCTCTTTCGTTATCCTATTGCATTGCGTGTAAAGCAAGCATCAAAGCTATGACCAGATTTAGCACAGGAACCGCATACCGTGCATTTGGAAACACCTTCCATATTAGTAATAAAACCACATAAATTTGCATGTTCGTGTATTGTACTAGTACGTGTCCGCTTAAGATCGTAACAATAGTTCTGTACATGACCCACCTGGCCACAAGTAAAGCATTTTCTACTGTTCATATTATGATCAGATTTATAACTTGCATGATTTCTAAGTTGGTTCGCCATCCACACTGTTATTTGCTTGAAAAGATCTATTTTGCTAGCGTTTGGGAATAGCTAATATGCACATAAATAATTCGTTCCATAAGACCGCGTTTTTACAATGAACGCGTATCGTAGCAGAGTAACCTTCTTAAGAAAGTATGTATGAATTACTTCTGCTACAATTCAATGATGAAGACTCACAAAGCAAACGGCAAGTTTCTCAATTCAGGAAACCAAGCATTGAACCTGCATTGAACATTGCAACAAATAACGTCCTTTGAAAGCTGACAACTAATGTTGGGATGTACAGACAATGGTAATAAACAAACGACCTAGTACATTAATAATTCATTGCAATAACTTATTGCATCGCAATGAACTCGGATGAAGTTGAAATTTTACACACAAAAAAAAGAATAATTACAAGGTTAAACTTTTGCTAAAGATGGTATACATAAAAACACGAAAATTCAAAGAACTTCAAACAGATATTCAAAATCTAAGTAATATTTACAGTAATATTTTACCACTGAATCCGTTTGAATGCTAACTGAATTTTTTAACACTCTTTCAATTTATAATTATATATATTTTCGTACTCTTATATTTTAACTGTTCTTTTTTATCGCTTATGTAATCTAGCACGTGTAAATTGTTATATATTTTTATTTTCACGATTTTTCTTTTGCGTATCTTCATTAACTCAATGTAAGCGGTACTTATAATGTTGCATAGTACTATATATAGGTACATCTTTGTTTTGTCGATTCATGTAGTGCGACCATTATGAGTATACCATAACATTGTTACTCCACTCAAATTCCTTTTTTAATATTTATTAGTTCACGTAGAACGACTGGTAAATTTACTTGGACAGATGAGGTTTCCGTAGATTTCACAATTTTCCCAAAATCTGGGAGAAAATCTTCCATCCTATACATGCATAATACAGAAATTCAGACGCACTTTTGTTTAAATCTTGGAGTATTTTAATTTAATTTAATGGTGTATTATGGCACTTCTGAATTGTAAAATCAAACACGTCTGTTCTCGGTTTAATTCTATATTCAACTATCTTCCTTACAATTAACCAATTGTGTATGTGACTCATCAGTTTTCTTTTATAATATGCAGGTAGTATTTGGGTTCCAACCCATACATGTTTTGTTTAATGTGAATTAGATTGACGATAATATACTCAGTGATCAGTGATCTCATTGTAGTATGACGAACATGAATCCTCATCAACTCCTCATCATTACAATTAACAAAATAAAGAAAAATGGATAATATTTTGATCTTATGACGACGACAGAAATCAATTCCTTAACACTAAAAAGTTATATTTCTTTAAACACCTGAACAGTGGCGATGTTGAGAAACCTACCTAATCCCGTACTACGTGTTTATTAAGGACGCACAAAATTTATGTACATATGCTGACAGTCTGTTTATATACCTACATACATATACGCATGTACATAACCGTTCTAATTGTGTTATGCCACTATCCTGTCGTATGCCAAGAATTTTAGTCTGCTTACAAAGAGTAGTAGGTGCCAATGGACAGTTGTAAACAGACAAATTAATGTCGTCGATAAATAAAATTGTCTCATCGTAAGGGAAAATTTTTGTGTACATTTTGCATAGGTGTTAATATATTTCAATATTTTATTAATTAATGTGTTTGAATTAGGGCACGTACAAGCAAATTGACAACTATAGTGCAGGTTACGTTTTAAAGGAAGTACTGCTCTTATTTCGAAGAATAAATATAGTGCTATGTATAGCCAGCGCAATCAAAACACAGCTTTTTCGTTTAGCTCGAGCTTTCGGTTTTATTTTAAACCTTTTTCAAGTGTAACAACTAAAAAGACATTCGATTGATGGTGGACAATGATTACTGAACGTCATTACTTACATGTTGTGCATAAGATTATTTTTGACATCACGGTAGGCGTAATATTCACAATAACATGTTCAAAATTAGTTAAAACAGATGAACATCGACACACTATGTAAACAAACAAATTAAAAGCGACATTTATTTAGAATTCTACTAATTTGTCGGGATAAAATAGTCGCAACCACGTCATTCACGTCATCCGCGCCAACTTCAAAAAGATAAACCCACTAGCACATCTTGAGGAGATGTGCTGGGGGTAAATTGAAAATGTAATATACAGAGTGGATCTCAATAATCTAACGAACCGGGAATTTAAAGTAAAATTAAATGAATGGTAACGACCTCATCTATCAGTAAATCATATGATTAATATGCTTAGATAATTTTAGTGTGAAAATAAGTCAAAATTTAAAACGTTAATATTGATCGTCAAAATTTTAAAAGATATGAGAATTATAACTATGTCAAAAGTGAAAAATTGTATATGTGTTGAAAGTCGTGTAGTGAGACAACCATCAAGGCTCTTGTTGGGATGGTGCCCTTTGTAGGTATCCCTCCCCTAGTAGGGGGGTTATCAATAGTTAACAGATAACTGTCAACCTCACTAAGACCCTCCATGTCCGTTCCAAAATTAAGGCAGTCCTTCGTAGTCTTTATATAGTACATTTCGAGGAAATGTACTATATAAAGACTACGAAGGACTGTCCCAACAAGAGCCTTGATGATTGTCTCACTACACGATTTTCCACATATATACAATTTTTTACTTTTGACATAGTTATAATTCTCATATCTTTTAAAATTTCGACAATCAATATTAACGTTTTAAATTTTGACTTGTTTTCACATTAACATTATCTAAGCATATTAATCATATGATTTACTGATAGATGAGGTCGTTACCATTCATTTAATTTCACTTTAAATTCCCGGTTCGTTAGATTATTGAGATCCACTCTGTATATTACATTTTGAATTTTCAGTAATCCTTGTCCACCATCAACCGAATGTCTTTTTAGTTGTTACTCTTGAAAAAGGTTTAAAATAAAACCGAAAGATCGAGATAAACGAAAAGTCTGTGTTTTGATTGCGCTGGCTATACATCCCACTAGATTTATTCTTCGAAATTTAACCAGTAGTCAAATACTGTCCACCACCTTCACTATTGCTCTTATGGCCGATATCCATTTTTTTTATTTTATACGTATTTGTATGAGGATATCCTTTTCTATATCGGCGATTGTTGACATGTATTATTTGGCGGCTGTTGGTAATTATTTACTGTTTCTGTCATTTGTCAATTTCGGTTCTTCCTTCTGTCTCACTTGTATTCTTCCAGTTTTTCTTGCCTTCTATTACGTGTTTATCTTCGATTTGCTGAAAATAGTGTCACAACAATAAAAACAAGTTTAATAAATATGTACTCCATGAAGGAACCGCTGAACAGGGACACAGAATCCTGAGATTACCACCATACCATTGCACCTTAAATCCCATTGAACTCGTATGGGCTCACTAATACAAGATTTAAAGTTCAAAATATGCCTGTGCTTATTCAGCAAGGATACGAGAATGTTTCATTATAGAATTGGAAAAATGATATAAAATATATTATGAAAAGTAAGACAATATTTAGCATATTGGTTTTATTTTACTTATATTTTACCTTAAACACACTGTTCGGATTACTTCTCCCGCACAAAGTATTAATTAATTCGGGACGACACGTGTCTCGGGAATACGTGGATTCCCATTATCAGGTCGAATTCAGCTATTCGACTTGATAATGGGAATCCACGTATTCCCGAAACACGTGTCGTCTCGAATTAATCAATACTTTGTGCGGGAGGAGTAATCCGAACTGTGTGGTTATTGTGCTGCCCCACAGTCCTTGCAATATTTACTACCATATTTTACCTATTTTAGTTGAAGAAGATATGTGAAAATTGAACGAGATGCAAGGAACCCAAAGAATTTATTATTAAGTTAACATCGGCCTCATCATCTTCATCATATTCATGGTCTTCCGGTACTACTCAATTTGACAAATTTATTATAGAAATCATTTTTAACCTGTTGTAAGCATACTTCTGTAAATATTTGTAAATTTATAATGTGTAAATCCATAGATGTTATTCTGTAAATAACAACACAGCGATAATAGGGAGTGTGTATTTTGATGTTTCCTTGTGTTTTCTTTAAGATTAGGTACGCCTGCGGTATAATAATCGAGAGTATTCTATTAGCATTCGTATAAGAACGTAACTGAACATAACCCATAAATACAAATCTTTCCACGATAAATTCACAGATTGACATTTACGATTTGGCAACATGAAATTTACTGCAGTGTCCTGAGCGACAACATATAGAACATTAATTACCTAAATAGATTTGGAAACGTATTTTTACGATCTCCATAGAGCAATACTTCCTTCAAAACTTGAACTGCACTATACTTTTTTTAAATATTTTTGGGTTTTATAAATACAATTGTGCCTAGTTAGTAGTTGTAATTCACCGCACAAATTTATTCTAAATAATATCAAGGGGATACAATCGTTATAGGAGATTGGTAAATATTGTAAAAATATTGTTAGGAAAATTCCTATCACTGCCTACTGTAAAAATATAAACTAGAAGAATTAAACATGTTTAGGTACTTGATAGCACCTTTCTAACGTAAACGTTTGGTGTGTAACTCTTTAATTTTTAAAATATTTTATTAACATCATAACTATTTTAAGCCACCGTATCCTATTTTGTATTTTATAACATCATAAAACATAGTCGCACTTCTATACGCATATAATAAACCAGAAAAGTCAATGATGGCTGATTAATCAACGATTTCTCTCAACTCAAAAGCAATCTCTTCTAAAGATGGCCGTCATTGATATTTTGATGTGGTACTTTATATTTCTGAAATATTCAGGCTGGGTATAAGAAATGAATCGAAAAAATAATGCACCCACATGCTTTAGTGTGGACCTGGATCTGTCTAAAGCTTTTGACCTGATGTACCATGCTGTGTTACTACAAAACCGGGAAGATATGGCATAATTGTTGTCGATCTGAAATTGTTTGCATCTTATTTGTCGACAAGAAGCCAAAAAGTAGTCATGCGTTTCGCAAGGCTCTCTGTCGCACCCTATATTATTCCTGGTGTTCGTTTATTAATTACTTTCCAAAGTGCATGACCGATACAATATATGCAGCATTATATGCCGATGATATTAACTTAATACTAACGTCACGAACTTTCAAGGACTATATTAATATAGATCATTGGTTGCGGTGCAATGGATTTGTGATAAAAGTTATAAAACACGATGAACAATTTTTTTATTTAATATTTTTAGTATTGATATTAATAGCTCACAGATTAGTCCAAATAAGGGTAGCAGGTGGCTTCGAGTTATTATTGACGAGAATCTGAGGTGGTTCCAGTATTTATATCACTTGCGCTTAAAATTAGCTCTACGTCCTTTATCCATTTGGGAAATCTGTAACTTCTTTTCGCTTAAATCTTTTTACTACAGCGACCTTTACTCGAAGATACGCTATGACATACACTGGGGTGCGGTTGTATAGTCGCTTTTTTGTTATAAAGGATCAGATGGATTGAATCAGATATGTAGATGTTTTCGCCATATTTGATACAAATTTTCATTGAAACCACATGGATTTATAGCTGGAAGATCCACTACGACTAATCTTGCTTCAATTACACAATTTGTAAGTAATGTCCTGGATGATGGTCGACTTCGTATATATGGATTTTTTTCGCGAGCCTTTGACACTATCAACCATGAAATTCTCCCCTACAACTGGGCACATGATTCGGGTATACTACTTCAAAATATCCCGACTCGGCACGACAGTTATGTTTTTAAAAATCCCAACTGGGCACACGGGTTTTCTAGTAGGTAATTTGGAAGGATTGATTAATGAATGAACGAACAACACAGTAAGTTGGATAATTTGTGAAGGTTTTTCCGATATCTCATTTTCGGCTTTTCTTTTTGCGCTATCGCTTAACACTTGTGTTTGTAGAACATTTTGTGATTCCGGAACGTGACTGTGGCTGTCATTCAAACTTGTTATTACACGGCTAGTTGACTCACCTAGCGTATGTCATATGTGCTTTACACGAATTCTTGACGCACCTCCATTTAGCTTCCCCGGGAGCCAATTTCCGATTGTATCTTTAATTTTTTAACGCTTGTAAACCAATAAAAGTTTGCTTCTTTGGCTGAACATTTCCGTCATATCCGAAATCCACCATTTGTAGTTGCCGTTTCAACAATTTACGCAACACAAACTGTCACAAATTTAATGCACAGGTTCAATGTTACACTACAATAACTAACAATTTAGAGAAGAGTCACTTTAACAGTATATAACAATTAAGGAGTAATTTATACGATATAGTAGAATTTGGTTGTTTTTAATAAAGTGCAAAATTTCAACTTTGAATGAAGATATTATTTTATTCTAATTGTTAATTAAGCCAAACAGAACAAAGATAATTATAAATTTTGTGTATCGAACTGTTCGATACGCCATAATGTTTGTCTCCAACCAAGAAGCGATCCTACATAGCGTTCCTCTACATAACTTAGAAAATTCAGATTTTATTTATTTTTCTGTGGGCACTTAGAACACTACCATCTGCTTTGAATTTGTAAAAAAATATTGAGCATAGTTTTCGGACATGCTATAGGATAATTGACTGAAAACATGTTCCTAACCCGTCTTAAATTATTATTGTTCTGGAGCCACGTTATCATTGCTGCTGTTTTCTAGTTTCCAATGAAATGTATTTAATTTGTGATTGATGTATGAATAAATGTAAATTAAAATATATTATTAAATTAATAAAGAAATATTTGACACAAAGATCTTTTTCTCTCCATAAGATCTTAATTATTTAAAAAAATAATAAGTAATAGCTTGGGCATATACCGGTAAAGGATTTACCAATTACTTATTATTTTTTAATTAATCAAGTTGCTATGAGGAGAGAAAAAAACAATTCATTGTGTCAAATATTTCTTTATTAATCCTTTAAAATAGATCTGTTACGCACGTGACAAAAAGAGATAATTAATTATTAGTGGCATAACTGGACCGGCCATAGATCTACACTGACGACGCGTTAGCGCATAACTGGTTGCCTACTATGTCGCTTAACGTTGCCTGTAGGAAATACCTATGAGTAACGTTATATATACGGATATATATATATATATATATATATATATATATACGGAATAATATACGTACGAGCAAGTTCATGAATCAACTGAACGACTTGATGTTAAAATAGAGCCCAATAGAACAATAAAGTAAGATATAAACCGCTTTTACTTGTTTATAAGACCCCACAAAATAGGCGGTTCGTGAATAATACACGCAGACACATTACGGGAAGTTTTGTAGAAAAACACATAAAGCTTAGGACTTCAATATTTGAAGGCCGGGAAAATAAACGTCCTGATGGCTTACAAGACATATTGCAGCGTTAAGTAATATACTGTCTAGGGTTCCAGCTTCCTGAAAAAGTTAAGAAAAGGAGGTATTTATCCACAAAAAAAATGGTGGAGGTCCTCTACGAAATTGGTATAAGGAAATTATGGCAAGTATATCATGATCTTTTAGTATTCTAATACATTTAAATATAATCTACCTAGATGCTTCGGGGTTATTTTCGATAAATGTGGTAAAAATGTTTAGTATATTTTCGCATTTTTCTTTTGAAGTTGCATACGGCAACATGAAAACAAATAAAAAGTAGGCCACAGTTGAGATATGAAGCTCCAATTTCAAAAATGTCGCATACAACGTACTTTATTTTACAGTCATATGGCTTACAGTGGCGGCTCGTCGTGAGTGGCATGGTAGGCACTGCCCACCCAAATATAATTAAAGAAATTGAAATTTTTTAGATAATTTATTTGTTTTTAATAATGTTAATAATAATAAATGTTCAACGTTTATGGCTACTGCTGCCCACCCATTATACAGCGTGGGGCAGGGAAACATTCATAACTTTGAAGGTGAATAAAAAAGAAACTTGAAAAGGTAGAACAAATTAATTTTTTTGTTTCAAAAAAGCAATATTGGAAGTTTGTTTCGTTAAGTTTTAAACAGAATATCTTGAAAATGGTGGCCTTCATTACCAATACATTGTTTTAGCTGGATATTGCAGCTTCGCATCACCCTCTGAAGCATCTCTCCCGGTGTGCGACCTATTTCCAGGCGCATTCCTTCTTTTATGCAGTTAGGGCAATGTTTGTACACCTCGGCTTTGAGGTAGCCCTAGAGAAAGTAGTCGCAGGAAGTTAAGTCCTGCGAGCGCGCGGGCCATGAAATGTCACCGAACCTGAAGATCAAACGGCCGGGAGAAATTTCCCTCAGAACAGCCATTGAATTATTGGCTGTAGCCCGTGGCGCCATCCTGTTGGAACTAGACACCTCTCATTTCCAACTGTTTGAGTTGTAGTGCAAAAAAATCTAGGATCATGCCCACATATCGTTCAGAAATTGAAAATTTGAATTGTGCTCTTCATGTACGAAGTAATATATAGAGTTGGGGCTCCGAGCATTCGGCCAGTAGCACGTAATTCGAAGAAGAAGAAGGGTGTAGCAGAAGGGTGTTAGTCAGTCAGCTATCGTTCTTCTGGACTGAGTTTACACCCCGTTTGTACGATTGTCCTTATTGTCGTAGGAGTTATGTATGATTCAGTTTAATAATGTCGCAATTACGAACGTCGAAAAAGTTGCCATCGATTTACAAAGTAAAGAAGTTTATCGCTGCATTTTGATATTATGAAACATGATTGAGCTAAAATAATTTGTAAAGTTTGTGACAAAGCTTTCCCGTTCTGAAGTAAATAAACCTTTTTCAATTCCTGCAAGTACGCGCTAGTGGCTGAGCCCTCGTAGTGAGAACTCTAGTAATATTTGAAGAGAAAAAATATTCTGCTGCAAACATACATGCTGCAGAACACAACAAATATAACATTTTTAGTAGGATTTTGAAGACATTCCTTAGTACATACGCAACTGGAAAACATGATCAAATAAAAGTATGTATAAGTTTGATGTGCCGCGGACACATGCTACTATTTTCCAAATAAACGGTCCTACAGAATCAAGAATTATCTTCGTGTTTGGTCACATGAAGTATTAACATTGCTTATTATTATTATTCAGTTAATTGAAAGGCTAATGAATGGAGAAATAACAAAATGCAAGAGGTAAAGGCCTAATAAAAGCCTGACTTCCACTCTTACACTTGGTACAAAGGTAGCTATAGTTGTAAATGGTTATCACATCACAGAACAAACAAATCCAGTACGAGTATGTTGTATACATAAATATTTAAGGTATTTCTTTTACGTATTGCCCTCACCAAAGCCTCATTGAAAAGTAAAGGAAGGATGCCTTCTGGAAGGAATTAAAAGTGTGTAAACTTTTATCAGAACACAAATTTCATTGATACTGGATGATATATGTACGTGTCAACAAAGATAAGCTATATTAGCAGTTTTCACTATCAGCACAAACACGGTAGTTTTGTGATTTTTGTTTTTGTCTTGTATCCATACCAACAGTGTCCATGATTTGAAAAATTAATCTCTAACAGCTCTAAAGTCATTATCAAAGGTGAGTCAAGAGCAAATTCATCGTTATCATATGGTCAATGCATGTTCACTTAGACATACGAATAGAGGTGGTGTATTACGAATATTTATGATAGTTTCTTATATAAAAACGTAGAAGTGAAAGCTACCTATGCATAAGTATTTCCTTAATCTGTTTCAGAAAACGAAACAAACTACATCAGAATGAAAGAAACACGAAACTGAAAAGACATTCTTTAAAGTTCATATAAATTTTGAAAACGTACTTTTAATAGTTGAGAATTATAAATACAAATTGCTGTGCAAATAACTTCTATACTTTATTCACCGAACAGATGGAGCACAAAAAATGCTTGATCAATGTGTGTGATACAAAAACTACGCATTGGTTGGTAAAAACTTCCGAAAAGTCCATTGCAAACGATGTTAATTTAAAAAAAATGTATTAAAAGGCGCCCTTTAGAATTCAAGAAACGATTATTAGAATGATGCTATAGACTGTTTATGTAGCATCACAAGTTCTAGAATTAAATTTCCATTTCTTGTTAAAAACATATATAACAATTGCACTGCTAAAATAGGGCAGGAAGGTAATAATGCATTAAATTCCTTGATTTAAAATGTATACCTAACAAAATGTGTAATACATCGCTGTATTGCCTACAAAGGACACGCAATGTTTATATATAATCAAACATAACCTCTTTATTCCTCTGCCGAAAATGAATTCTTTTTAACTTGATTTTTTTTAACAGTGTCAATATACTTAGTATTTAGTAGACCTTTCGATGTTTTTTTTGTAGTGTCGGAATTTTAAATGTGGCTAATCACGTAATTTTTATTAATCATTTTTTCATACGCATAAGCACATCCATAATTAAAACATCTTCTAAATAAAATAGAACCTGTGATTTCTTTTTGTTAGGACACAAGTACATATTAAACACCGTTTTACTAAGAAAAGTTATATTCTTTTGAGCCGATTACACTTCAATATTTTAATTTTCCACCTACTCTATCTTATACATTATTATTTATTTGCTCCACCTTCAAATACAAATCAGATTGCAAATATATTAGGGGTGAAAAGATGCCTGTAGAGCTTGTATATCTTGGGCACTTTTCCATACTTTCTCGCAAGTTGCTGCTTAATCAAAAGGAGGGTCCCTTAAAGAAATAGCAAGGGAGTTGCGTTTAGTTTTATCAAATACTAATGCCAATCTCCTATTGAGATGACTTTTTCTCAACGGCGTTAGAATCAAACAATTAGCGAAAAGATCTGATTTATAATACTTATAATATAAAATTCGAAAATTTTCGTTTATTAGTTAGTTCTTTTTGATTTCTTCTGGTACGAATGGAGATTAAAACGAAATTTACCTGGCCATGAAAAGAGCGATAATTGTTGTTACTACAAGTTGCTGGTTTTGACCTAAAAATTATACACGAACGTATGAAAATGGATCAAATTTTCTAATAAAATTCTGGTAAAAGCTGTTCAAATGGCGTAGAGAATCCATAGGAGATGGCCAGAAAAGTCGACGACCTGTGGAGGCAGGAGGAAACCATCCAGAAAGTTCAAAAAATTGTGTTAAGCGACCGACAAATCAAGATTCAGTTATCTGAAATAAAATAGAAATATCGTTTAATTATACACTGTTTGAAGGATCCTTAGAATTTTATTTTAATGATGTAGCAGTCAAATTAAGGAAAAGCCTCAACTACCAGTATATGGTAATGATGTACTATTATGCATAATCTTTGTTGAAATTGCAAATACTACAGTAAATATTTTAAATTGCAAATTACTAAAACCAGTACGTGTAATATAAATCCGTGATTTGTATTATTCTAAGGTCGTTGCACTGTACCATAATATGTAGTAATTGCCCATCACCGACTTTGGTAAGCTGCCAATTGCAATTATTTTTTAAGTATTGCCTTGTTTTCTTTGTACTAATGCGAAATTAATAATTGTAACCAAAACAACTTTCTATTTTTATCTTATTACGGTTGTGTTATCATATTTCGTTTGGAGTACAAAGACCGCCAAATAGTTGACTGTATTATCAACAAACCACTCCACACATATACAACACTAGTAGTAGTAAGCACTGCCAAGAAACATACGTATTTGCTAGAGGCGTCATTACAACAATATATCTGGTGCTTTTCTAGAATTAAAAGGTACTCCACAGGATTTGTTGTTATTTATCTTTTTAATTTCACAGGTGTTAAAATTTCAAATTTTATTTTGTATGGTGATACGTATTGTGATTTATAATGAGTTACAACCTATAGTGGTGTGTATAATATTTACTTTTAAAAGTAATTGTTACTTTTATTATTGATCTGTGAGGTGGGAGTTCATTAATATTTTTCATATTTGTGTCAGTAGCTTTAGAATTTAGCATTAAACAAGTATCGGGACACCATTCATAAAAGCAACAGTGCACCTCCAGTGTTGCAAGTATGTAAACTATAGATCGTCTCAACCTCCGTATGCAGTATGGGATATAATAGCAACTTTTATCTCTTACTATCCTTAGTTGCT
>JARFOC010057698.1:0-18748 GCA_031763485.1 Osmoderma eremita | reverse complement strand
TCAACAAGGTGGTAAGGGGTATTTTTTAACTTAAATTTATTTTAAGCCACCGTATCCTATACCTAACCTACATTTATTTCTTGTTGACATTCGAAGGTAACCTCGTTTTCTTAATAAAAAAATCATGTACTAAATACACTAATTAAACTTTTAAAACCACATTTGTTTCATAATTCTTTTACTTCCTCCACCTACCAATTATAATATTGCATTGATTACAGGTTCTACATAAAAATTCGTCGGCACGCATAAACAGGATCTCCATGACATTGGTGGGAAATATTTCTGGCGTATTAGGAATTGTTTTTTTGACCCAACCAAGTAGTTTGTCCTTACAAACATAAGATTTATTTATCTCAAATAAATGTATGATTGAATCAACCATATTAATGTTCTGAAGTTAAGTGTTAATTTTTGATGCAACCAAATAAAATACTTGATTCTAATAAAAGCTTTAACTAAATAATTTGTTTTCATTGGCCAAACTAGTTGGAATGACAAAGCAAATAGTTACGCCAAACAAATTTCTTGTTACAAAATAATTTACTTGATTTGACAAGCCGATCTTTCGGTTTACAGAAGATAATTAAAGCTTAAAAGATAATAAAGTACCACGATTTGACAGAATAACACATATTATGCTGTCTTTCAAAATATTGAAAAATATACAGCCCGCCCTATTTAAAATTCTATATTTTAAATTATCACAAAATTGCTTCGATCAATTGTTTCTTTCATAATTGCGTCTTAATCAGCACTAAAAGCACTGAATTTTTGTGAATTTAACCGAATTTGTAGCATTAATAACACTGGTCATCAAAATTTTTCATTTATTTTGGGTGAACTTGGTAGTACTTTTTACACTTATTTCATATCTGTTTTCAGAATTTTTCAGAGTGTCAATGCAATGCAATTTTGTGAAAGTATATATTATAATATGTGTATAAATCATAAAAAATGACGTAAAGAGTGATATATTTACTTGGAAAATGTGCTGATATATGACTTTCGGGCGTACTTTGCATCTCTCTTCAGCGTGCAGCAATAGTCTGCCAACATAGCAGGGCCCCATTTGCCTTGGTATCATCAGCACTTTCATCGTCGCTTAGTGCCATGTATTGTGGAGGTTTACGCACAGGTAATTCCAGACTGTGAGGTACTAGTCTCAGTGCAGATGGAATATTAGGATATTTAACAGTATGTTTGGATTTAGAAGTTATACCACTTATATCTCTTAGACAAAAATAGCAATCGGTAATATGATCTGATGGTTCCCTCCAAATCATACGAATAGCAAAAGGAATATGTCGTTTACCTTTTTCCCACGCTGTAAGAAGTCTAACACAGGTAACACAGCAAATATGGGGAGTCCAGCTTTTGCCTTCATCACCTACTTTACACTTGAAATAATGCTCGTAGCTCTTTTTAAGGAGAGGTGTGAAAGACTGATTTTGATATTTAAATGTCAATTCGCCGCAAATGTAGCAAAAAGAGTTCAGGCAGTTTACACATTTCCTTGGAATATTTACAGGTGTTCAAATGTTAGCGGTTTCACTACAATAGCTTGAACGCACCACAACGCAACACTTTTTAAAACGTTAACAACGTTCATTCACCGAGCTCTAGCCGACAACTGAAACAACAAGAGATGCTCTCAAGTAATGAGAAATGCAAGTCTTAACATGTTCAAACATTAACCATTGCATGCGCTTGATCAGTTCTCAGCTTTAGCCGGCAACTGAAATAACGTCAAGACATGTTCTCTCATACTACATATCTATGCATGCATATTTTAGGTGGATAAGCGAATATCCTGGAACATAAAAACTAAGGGTGATGGAGATATTCTGAAAACATAATTGATTTCAGCATGTATATGGGAATCAGGCATATTTGTGCTTGGGACAAAAACCTAGCTAACCAGAGTAATAACAGAGTTAGCATTAGTGTCCCCATATTTTTGAGCAGCCTGTATATGTCGTCATTTCAAATTAAATATCTGTTTTAAATTTATTTGAACGAATTTGATCTCCAAGATTAAGACAAATAGTTAAAATAGTTGTAATTCAATAAAATTGTAATTGTTAATAAAAATATGTAAACAAACGGAAATGTTGTTTCATTTCTTTTATTCTCTAAACAAGTTTATTCCTTTTTCTGACAGATGGATATGCAGAATTAAATTGCAAGAAGTAAAGCATATAAAGCCGCAAACTCCATATACCTTCCGGTGTAGGCCCGCAGAACGCGTTATGACATTTCTCTGAACAGGTAACTTATTGTTTTTTGTATGTCTAGAAAGTCTAGAAAGTGAACAGAATATTTTAACTCCACCCACTCTCTCATTTTCTCTGCTATTTCAGATTTTATTTTCTTTAAGCTCGTCCGAAGGTCTTTTTTTTTGTTAACTACCCAATCAACGTTCCAACCGTATATCTGCAGTCTCAACGGCACGGTAATTACGCAAATGTATATAATATTCAGCGGGATTTTAATCTACGCAAATTATCGCAGTAAAGTAGTGCCGACCGTTCTTTTTACCGTTGCCAAAGCGTAATTGCATTTTCCGTGTAGCGATGTAATAGTAACTCGTTCAGCGGGAGACTTTTAATTTAACATCGGGACGACGATGCTGACGGAGTGTCAGATGCGAGTATGACACGGGTAGCAGCTATTGAACGGCGAAGAACGACAACGGCAGGCACCAGGATAGACGAGATCAAGTGCGAACGACGAGGGTTACGATACGTTCGCCCCAAGGTTGGCTGATAAGTACGCGCTACCACTTTCGACGACGTGACACCCACTCGACACCACCGCTCCTGGCTCGTTGAAATCCGACCGTTACGCTACTATCCTCTAGGACGGAAGCTACGAAGTGAAAGCTCGGATTACAGCACACGTGAACGGCTAAGGCCGATGATGATTCCTTTCGCAAACGTCTACTCGACGAAGCTAATTTCGCGGAAATTAGGGATGGGATATCTTTCTTTCTATTAATGTTATTTACGAAATTCCAGCAGGAAGCGTTGACGAATGTTGTAAAAGTACGAACTACGAACAAAGCTTTTTGGATCAACTTGGGAGGAACTTCAATTTAAGCCATACACCGCACAGTGGAAGGAATTGCAATCCTAGCTGGACAAAATTATTTGCGTTAAATATGTTATTTGAAATTACAGTGCTATGTATTGTAAACATCAGAAATAGGTTTATTTCTAGAACCGATATCATAGAAATATAAAATAAATTAGAATAAGTGTAACGGGCTGTGGTGATTTCCGTATTGCATGTATGTATGTGGGTATGCTGATATGATAGGAGTATACTTAGAAATATTGAAAATAATAAAAAGCAAAACTAAGTCATAAACTACAAAATGGTATATTGGATAAAGCATTAGAAAAGTATACATTAGGAAAAAGTCATCCAAAACAGATAATTAATTAATATAACTGTACAATATCTCCTTCCTCTGATTCATCAGAGAGCTCTTCTTCATTGTATGTGGTAAGCAACAGTGCAAGTACTTCTTTGGGTAATTTATTCACTCTCACTTAACGAGGGCTTCTTATTGACCAAATTACAGGACCCTGGTGTGGTGCTCTCGAAATCGCTTATAGTTTTTATTGCATGATTCTTGAGCTTCTTTCCACAGAACACCAATAGGTATAAGTAAGTGCCCTATTGCCTGAGACCCATGAATGTGAATTTTGTGGACACTTACAGGCATTCGAAACCAACCACATTTCTGCACAAATAATTTTGCAGTATCCATTGCATCTTCATCAGATCTTTTTGGCTCAATATCTTTATTACTAGCAAGTACCGAGAGAATTGTATTAAATCTCTTAATTAAATGTTCATCGACACCTGTAATTTCCGATACCTTCTCTGAATTTTCAAAAAATCGTCTGGATATATTTCCAGTATTTGATGTTGCACCACCTTGTACAACTCTCTCAACCTTTATACCTACTTTCTGCCATAACCTTTTTTGAACATTTAACTTTCTCGTTGAAGTTAGCTCAAATAAATGTTCATGCGTTGTTTTCCATTTTAGCATATACAAAATAAATGATAATAAATATTTATGACATTATGTTACAAATTAAAATATATGCTACCATAAATAATTACTTTACTAGGATATCTATAAGAAATTTTGTGACACGGTAAATTCAAATCAAAGATAAAGCAGAACCGGCAGATACAGGCAGATGATTTTCTGTTCATGAAGTTAAAGGTACCTTAAGAAATATCTTTTTTGTTAATACTTTGTAGTACTGTATTGCTTATTCTACATGAAGAAATTACTATCGAGTAAATAAGAAAAAACTTCTCATGTATTACCTATGAACAATATCAACAGTAAAAAGTTGATAAAGGCATGAAAAATACTTACCTTCATCTACTAAAAAATCACACACAGCTCCACTATTATGAATATAACGTCTGCAGTACACAACGATTACAGGACAACTCCGTAAATTGTCCGAGTTTGTGTAAAGTTTCGAAGAGCAGTAATTTGATACACCCGAATGTGTATACCGATATTTTTGTTTAGAAAATGTTAAGAGATAGCTTATCTGCAATAGGTGGATATCCGTATTGTGTATTTTTAGGGCACTTGATTATTCGAATTTTGTCCAGTTAGAATTGCAATTCCTCCCGCTGTTCGCAAATATCCAACTCCCATTCCAAAGCGTTTTTGTAGAATCTTTCTTCATACAGATGTCTATACCGTATTACCTGTTTCCCTTCAATATCTTATGATTCGTGCTTCCGCCAGAACCTGTTTTTTAAACAACTTCATTTCCTTTATGTTCTATGTTAGGTTTATCCGCCGCTCTTCGCGAAGAGTCCATTTCCGTTGCCAATAATTTGTTTTTTTAAGTTTTAGTTAATTGCCAAACTCGTGAATTAGTTCATAGTACACTAAATTTCCTTTCTCGTTTCAGCTCGTATATTTTTTGCCACAACATTGAGTCTAAGGTACCTATTGTTCTTTTTCCCTTCATTGTCGTGTCTTTAATTGTTTCGTCACTTCTCAATTACAATATCCCTCACTCTTAAATGTTTCTCCCTCCAAGTTCAGATCTCCAGGCATTACTTGATTTCCTATAGATAGGTATTGAGTTTTCCTTCATGTTCACTCCATTTTTAAATTCTTCTATTAGTTTTCTTGTCTATAAGCAGCAGCCTTGTCGCAGCCCTGGTCACTTGGTCGTAGCCTGGTCACTTGGAAACCACAGCAGATCATGTTTCCTTCTTTTATTCTGGATATTGAGGCATTATATAGATCTTCTATTGCATATGTAAGCAAGATATTGCTTGTTTTTTCTAACACTTCCTAAAGTTTGGTAACAGGTATTGTACCATAAGCTTTTGTTAGGTCCACCAAAAGCAGATGAACTTCTTGGTTTCTTGCTATCATTTTTTCTATTATCTGAGTAAAGCAAAAAGTATTATCTATTGTTGAGCTTCTCGCCTTATAAAAGCCATTTTGTTCTTCGGGATTGATTCATAGGGGTAGTATTTTGATGCACAGATAAGATCCTTTAGTATCCGTCCATAAAATCTCCTCAACATACTGGTTGCCGTTATAAGCATGTGTCGTTTTTGCTGCTTTTCTTGTGTGTAGATGTTATCCATCCTCCATAAGCTTGGATCTCTAGCTTCTCCACTTAAATATCAACATCAATTCTAACTGAAATATTTGTTCGGTTAGAATTTGAAATAATTTAGCCTTTCCATTTTTATGTTCTGCAGGAGTACTTCCTGGGCCTGTATAATGTCCATTTTCCGGTTGTTACTGCTTGTACATCTTTTGAAGCTACCTGTAAGGGTCTAAATCTTTATAAACTCTAAATGGCGTCTGAACAGAGTTGCTAGAAAAACGTTTTTCGTGTCAACTCGTGTATGCACAATAATAAATTCCCAAGTACAGTTAAACTTTGACTTCATTTAAACCCAGCATGAGAACGCAAAATATAACGGAACATTAACCATACAAGCTTTCAAATCCAAGCGTACTTTTAATGTTCTGCAAATTACTAATATTAGATCTGGATTAAGTGTACAATATTTTTATGTTCGCATAACCTATCTAAATAAAAAATATTTAATACAATCGCATATTTCCACTTCCCAGATGCTTCCATAAATATAATGTTTAATAAGACGCTTGAACACATTTTGACTACATTTTGTATATGAACTGTTTTCTTTTTCTGAAATAAAAATAAAGCTATTATAAATGAGCGAGTTTGTTTTCTTTTATTCACAAACAAGATCAATCTGATGTTATTCAGAACATAACATTAAAAAGTTTTATTTTTAACGTTACATCTTCATTATACCAAAATTACAATTAAAATCAAACGAAGCGCAGTCAATATATTATTGAAGTTTCTATTTCTGTTAGAGATTTTTAGGTCAAAAGTTACTGCCATCTTAATTAAAGTGTTTCAAATTTCTTTGGATTTTAATTATTTGGTTATTTATTGTTAATAACTAAGATCAAGAAATATAATTGAACATTGGAATATAATGGTGTAAAATATTATGTGAAAAAATATAACGCAGTCAAAAAAAAAGGAAATTAATGCAAATCTAGTAACATATAAGTAAGTATTGGTCGGCAATATTGGGTTAAAAACGAATAAATGCTTCCAACAAAATTTCCTGTTACAATTACCAATCTAATGGAGTACGCTTCCTATAATTGAAGATATGTAATGTACCCTACTACTAGTACTGGCGGTTTGAGCAATGTGTGTCCACGTGGAACCTAAAAATCTAAGAGCGCCGAACAATACATATGTACGTGACATTGAATGATGAAATGCCCTTCACTGGCGGTTTTGAGGTAATGGCGCCTTTGCATAAATTTATTATCCCTAGTTTTTCTTTAGTTTTTTGTCCTTCAGTCCGGATACACTACGAGGGATGTCTTTTATATTTCGGGAATGCAGAACAGAAACTAACATAGTAAACAAGAAAGTCATGTACTATGATTAGTTTTTCAAAATATTCTCCATTAAAATTAATACACTTTTGCATGCGCTTAAACCAGTTTTCGAAGCACTTTCTCCACTCCCATTCAGGTACCCCCAAAATATGCATTTTGAAATCATCAACCACTTCTTCAGACGTCGGAAAGCATTAAGCACGAAATTTTTGTTTGATGTGCAGAAACAAAAAGAAGTCATTGGGTGCCAATCAAGGCTGTACGGCGGATGACCCATCAATTCAACTTTTTCAGTTGTCAAAAACTCTCTTGTTTGAGCTGATTTGTGAGAGCTCGCATTGCCCTGGTGGAGAATGATCCGTCTTCGGCGGTTGGTTTCCCTTATTTTTCCGAATACTTCTGCCAATCAAATGGTTGTGTACCATTCAGAATTGACCGTCCGGCGTTGCACCAATGGTACAGTTGCCACATGTCCGCTCTTTCTGAAGAAACTGGCAACCATTTGCTTCGAAATGCCTCGTGCGCGAACAACTTTTGTTGGGTTTGGCTCATCTTGAAAGACTCATAAGCATGGACCAATGACTCGTCACATGTTACGATGTCATAGACATGTTTTGAAGTACCGTGATCGTATTTTTGGAGCATTTCATTCAACCAATCAACACGAGCTTTTTTTCACCGTTTGTGAAATTATTTGGAATCCAACGCAAACAAATTTTTTTGACGGCCAAATGTTGATGCGATATTGAATGTATTCTGATCCCACTAATATCCAAGGATACGTCAATCTCACGATACGTCACATGGCGATCTTGCAGTATCGGTTCACGCACAGTATTAATGTTTTTCGGAACAACAACTGATTTTCAGTCAGTGCGTGAAGCACGGCCACGATTGAATTCGGCGTACCACCGGTATACACGAGTTTTTGATGGGGCTTCATCGCCAAATGCCGAGTTAAGTTCATCGATGCGCTGTTGTTGAGATAATCCACGTCGAAAATTGTAAAAATTAATGACACGAAAATGTTCACGAGTTAATTTCATTTTTTTGCCAAAATGATTTTTTAAGCCACTGTAAGGAACACAAATATCGCTAGTACGTCAAAATGTTCTGAGTAACTATACTGTCAAAAACGCCGAAATTTACGATACATGCGTCATTTATCATGTGGCAGCACCTGGAACACCTATTTCCGAA
Organism: Osmoderma eremita; assembly: GCA_031763485.1. NCBI lineage: Eukaryota > Metazoa > Arthropoda > Insecta > Coleoptera > Scarabaeidae > Osmoderma > Osmoderma eremita. Next base: position 10,575 of record JARFOC010057698.1, on the reverse strand, counting down.
ATATAAAAGTCATCCCTCGTACTAAATTAAGTTACAATACCAGGTTATCACCAGGTAAGGGAAATATTTTAAGTTTTTACACAACTTTAGGAAATTGAAACAATTGCATGTAAGAATTGGATCTTATTTGCCACAATAATGGGATTCTAAAGTATCATAGATACCTAAAATTTTGTTTTACATAGTAAAACAGAGTTTCCTCGTGAAAACTGCTATAACAAACTGCGATTTAGTGATTTATTCTTAAAATAAAACCGATCTTAACCAAAATTCAAACGAGTTGAACTTAAAAAAATAGATCTGCCAACAAGAATAAGTTTAGAATAACGTTATTATGAATGTGGTAGAAATTTCAATGTTGGTTTACGAAGATTTTCTACGGGAACGGATTTGGGAACAGGCCCCTCTAAAATAAAGGCGCACCGTAATTTCATTAGCAAATATGAAAAAAAAACGGTTTCTGTAATTGACCTCCCGAGATTAGCAAGAGCAAGGAATAGTGATGTCCAAGTTTCAGAAGTTCTTCAGGAAAATTAAAACATAGCCAATACTAATCCGCTGGGAATCAGTAGTGTAAAAGCAATATTAAAACAACTACCATATATCACGGTTTTAGAAAATTTTACCCAAAATCTTTAAAATGCATCCTTATAAACCGCAACGACTGTTTGATTTGAAGGAGGTAGATTTGGCAATGAGGTACAATTTTTCTTTGTGAATAATGGTTCAGATTGAAATTGAACCGAATGGGTATCTCGTATTTTATGGACAGATACCTAAGTCAATACCATTATAGCTCTATTCAAGATGTTTCAAGGATCAAAGTAGTAAAAGTGCAAATGTTAGAATCTCTGTACATGAGAGTTATGGAAAGGATTAACTTTACATGGCATAACATCGCAATATAATGGCCGCATTCGGCAGACTTACCGGTGATTGACCGGTACTATACACCCCTCATTTTATACTAAATGCATAAAAATAGTCACCGGTAAGTTTTGCTTATAATTTGTAATGGCAGCATAACCTCTAGCCATAGCCTATAGAGATCTAGGCTCTAGATACCAGTAGTAAGAAAATTAAAGAATAATGGATCAGTTAATATACATAATTTCATATTTATTCATATAATTTGATTCAATTACTTTATATATTACACTGTCATAACAGTACATCCTTTCTTCGAACATTGTAAGCAGAGATAATATAGTAAGGCAGATGGGGCACTTAACGTTAAAATTGCGTGCCTATCCCTCTGGTGGTTCGCAAACCCAACTAAACAGACTACCACGCCAAATCTCATATATTTCAAACTTGACAGGACGCATAATTCCATCCAAATTTCTATTCATTCTTCTATACAAGCTTTCTTTCGCGTAATGTCACTCACAAAATGTACCAAAAAGTGTATGCATTCCGCCGTGCAGATTTTTAAGTAGCACATGTTCTATTTCAACTTTAATTCTGTTCAGAAATTGAGCGCACAGGTTGCGCAAAAAACACGCATTGACGGTTTCGATTAACGTATTCCTGAAAGTTATTTTTACAATTGGAATTATTTTTTTGCTTACCAGACGGAATACAATAAACACACTCTTCGGATTATTGCTGCCGCAGAAAATTGTTAAATCAACTTATTTTTCAAACACAATAACGCACCAACCAACTTTAACAACAATTTTATTCACGTACTAACTTCCACAATAGCAACCTACAAACTAAGCACTCTGAAAGACAACAATTCGCTCTAACATTAATCTAGGCACTCAACAAAAACATGGCCATTAAGAATATAATTACACTAAAAAGTACAGTCGCGTCCAGGTACCTGGCGATGAATCATTTTTAACTCGACGTGCGTTAACAAAATAATAATTAGTTCGGGACACGTCAATCTTTACAGGCGAAATACACAATAATAATAAAAATAACGATAATGATTAAACAATAAGTAAAATCAAAAGAAATACTAACAACTAAACGAATTGTAATATAAATTTAAAATACTCTATGTAGAGTTCTACAATTTTACACTCAGAGCACACTATTGGTCGAGTAACCTCTGGTCTACACCAAAGGTATACTGATTTTAACGAATATCAGTTATGTGTGTAAAACACCAAGCACTACTCTTAACTCGTCTGACACTTTGACACCGTTATGTAAACAAACCGTACTTAAAATGCGGTGGATGAAATAGTTACCGGACACTGATCGGTAAGTTAGCGCTAGCATTCAGTCGGAATTTCTCCACCGGTTAGTGACCGATAAGTGTGCTGAATGCGGCCAATCTATTATGTCGAAGATACACCACGGAGTTAGCACCAGTCCCTAGCCTTCGAGATGAAATGAAGTTCAAACCATATCGTCCAACAACGCCAAATAGTTACTACAGGATGTCATCCATTTTACTGCTGTTATTTAAATATTTGTAATATAGGTAATATAATATATTATATGTTAAAATAAACATTTTTATTACTAAAATTTTATATTAAATTCAATATTAAGTCCAAGTTTTTGAACACATTATTTAATGCCCAAAACAATCAGTATTATCCAATAGTTTTAAATTTATTTCTCCCACCCCAATCCCACTGGGCTCGAGCCAGCTGCATAGATATTGGTGAGATAAGCGACACACTATTACACGGATAGAACCACAAATCCCATCCTAGACGCCCAATTGCGGAGAGAATGATAAGAAGTGTTTCCACGTTATCGACCTAAAACGGTCGGTTGTTTTAACATATTGTATTTTATATTCCAATGATATTGATAAATACGTTGACAAAATTTAATAATTCCACTATATATGTACTTCGTTTAATGATCTTTATAGCAAGGTGAAGATTGAAAGGTGATGCGTTAACATGGCCTGACGTTGTATCTGGTCTGGTGATTAATACAGACAAGATATACTGTGTTCTCAAAACGTCTTCAATGTTTCTCGACATTCAATTGGGTATGTATTGCCAGGCACTTTTGATGATAATATGATCATAAAAATTTACTTGTTTATTAGAAATTTTTAGAATTCGGTCAAGCCTCTTCTGGGATACTCCGTATATGCATGTCTACCTATCATGCAAGATTGTACTACATATATTAACATGTTTTGAGATAATTACCAATTATTCGATTGCAATGTGGCCATTGTGCAAGGGTGGGTGTGACACGTAGATCGCATTAATTAATCCTTCTCTGTCTAATGAATATACGAATTTCATCGCTTTATATACAGAGTGTACAGAGAAACATTGTAAGGATTTTTTTGGACTCACATCAATTCATTGATGAATATCTGCAACAACTTCTTCAGTAAGGCGACCTGTAGGTTTGCCTTTGAAAATATTCCCTGTGGAAATCTCTCTGTTATACGACGGATCTGTTGTACAAACCGTGAATTGTATGGCAGAATTTTTTATTAAAACTATCCTCAGTACTTATTCCCGAACGAAAATACGCCTCAACAATAAATTTGTTGTGCAACTCCATAAACCATCGCTAACTTAACCTAAAAGCGAACAAAAAAACGCAGCAGTAAAAATACGAGCAGAAAAAAATAATAATAACTAGATACACGAAAACAAAGATATAGACAATTAAAACAAAAACAGTAGGATGCTAATGATCACTTCTGGTTCGAATGCATCATATGTTCTGGGAGCGCCAACGCCCCGAGATAACAATTGGCGCGCTAAATGCAAACACCCTTCAATCATTTATACACACCCTGTACAGGGTGACGCATTAGTTTGGCAAAGCTCGATATATCCCTTATCATATAAGATACCAAGAAAAGTTATTCACCAAAACTTTAGACTGTCTTAAACTTAACATTTTTAAATTATTCTGGAATGGAACACTCTATATATTATTTCAGATTTAGATTAAGCGCATGCCTCACACCCCCGATATACAATTTCATTGCATTGTACAGCGTGTTTCAATAGTTATGGTCAATTTTATATGCAAATCACTGTGAGTTCGAGGTCTTGTATACTGCAGACGACACAATCTGTAATTCTTTTTTACAAGCATAGATTTTCTATATTGGCCCACTTTTATACCAATGTGACATTTCTTCAAAATTTTCAAAACTGAATACAGGACGAGTTAAAACTCAAATACATTAATTTCTCAATTATTTTAACTGCATCCACCCTATATTTTATATCATAAAAGGAAAGAATAATTTAGTTACTTTAATTGTTATTAAGCGCTCTCTATGCCTAAAGTCATTAGTTTCTAAGATATTAGTTTTTTTTAAACGTGAGATTTTTTGAAATCATTTTGATATAACAGTTAGTTATGGAAAAATGACAGTTAATGTTTAACACAACTACAAAATACACATAACTTTTATAACCTAGACTAATGATTATCATTTAATTAATTAACCCAACTGTTTACAAGGTAATTCTATAATAAATGTTCAAAATATCCACCAATACAACGTTGCAGCCGTTTCTCACGCGATTATCTTACATATACTTAATTAATCCTTAAATATATATAAATATATAAATATAAAATACAGGATGATCCATTTAAAATAATTGAGAAATTAATGTATTTGAGATTTGACTCGCCCTGTATTCAGTTTTGACAATTTTGAAAAAATATCACTTTGCTATAAAGGTGGACCAATAGGAAAAATCTATGTTTGTAAAAGAAAAATTTCAGACTGGGTTGTTTGCAGAATACAAGACCTTGAACCTACAGTGATTTGCATATAAAATTGAGCATAACTTCTGAAACACGCCGTATATACGAAAACAATTTTAAAATGTTAAGTTTAACACTGTCTACAATTTCCGTAAATAACTTTTTTATATGATTTACGGATATATCAAGCTTTGCCACACTAACGCGTCCTCCTGTATAATGTAGATGTGTGTTGCTGATTTTGCATATATTTTAAAAAATATAATTTTCAGATATACCCCAATGTTGGAATAAACTTTTACATTTAGCTATGATGTTTTCTTCCACTTTACTTTTCCTATATAAATTTGTTAGTCAAATTTCTCGATCCGTAGACTTAAAGCACTTATGTCTTGCAATGTTTATTGACTTGTCGAAAGCATTCGACAATATTACTCACAAGCTATGACTTACTAAATTGCATTGCAACGGCATTAGAGGTTGTTGTTGTTTGTATCCTAATGCAGAGGCTTAACACTGCGGCCTTGAAGCCTATTGTGTCATTCTACATTAGGTTTGTGTACGTGTGTATCGTGTGTGTGTAACGTGTATGGCTTGTTACTGCCTCTCCTCGCCGTAGAGGGTAGCAGTGTTGATTTATCCTCAACACTGAAGGGTATCGGGAGGGCTACCGGCCACCCTTGCTGCAACCGATCTTTAGAAAAATCGGTTGCCGCAACGGAGATTCGAACCCCGACATCCTGTGCAGTGCAGGTGTCTAACGTTCTTACCACTGCGCTATCCCGGCAGATGGCATTAGAGGTAATCCATTATACTGGTTTCAAAGTTATTTGTCAGGTCGTAAGCAAAAACTAGAAATAAACGAATAAACCTCTAATATTTCGATTCTTATGAGGAGAGTGCCGCAAGGATCTGTCCTGGGACCCACTCCCTTTCTAATTCTAATAAACGATCTGCCAAAAGTTTTAATGTCAGTAGGTAATTTCAGTCTCTATATACATGACATGACATTGCAATTAGTTCCACTAGTGTTACATGTTTATTTAGGGTGTCGGATTGGAGGTCCAATTCTTCCATGCTCCCCTATTTTTCGCGAGCCTTTTCATCTCCACCAACGACTTGCCTCTCCCCATTTCTCTTGCTGCAATCTTCTGGATCCACTTCTTTCTGGGTCGTCCTCATCTTCTTCCCTTCTCCCCTCCTGATTCCGTTAACTTTCTTAATACTGTGTCACTTTCCTTTCTTTACAGTGGCAGAACCATCGCAGTCGTTTCCTCTCTATAAATTCCACTATTCCGTCTTGCTTCAGCGAGTCCCTTATTGCTTCATTTGCTATTCTATCATATCTTGTCTTTCCCTCGATTTCCCTCTTCATTTCCGTCGCATTCAATTTACCTTCATGTTTTTTATTTGTCGCCCAAGTTTCACTTGCATATGTTAATGTGGGTCTCGCTATTGTGTTGTATACCTTTAATTTTACTTGTTTATCAATTTTTGTTTTGCATAATTGTTTGTTTTGTTAATTGCACAATAGATATTTTTTGTCTGCTGTATTCTATGTGCTATCTCCGTTTCTATTTTTCCATCCCCTGTTATTACTCAACCCAAGTATTCAAATGTCGTTACTATTTCAATAGTGTCTCCGTCTATTTTTAACTTTCTCATCTCTTCGTTATGTTTGCTGTTTATTATCATCATTTTTATTTTCTTCGAGTTTATCATCATTCCCATATTTCATATCTCCTCTTCCCATATTCCGAGGTTAACATACTAAATAATCGAATATATGGGTAGCTTCGTAATAAAGATTTAGTGATTAACACCGACAAAAGTAAATGTATTTTATTTCGTGTAAACATAAATATAATGTAAAAGATATGAGCTTAAGTGGTCAACAACTAGAATTGCAAAATCTTCTAAATTTCTGGGGATTACTATGAGGATGAGGATTTAAGGTGCGATATCAATGTTGAAAATCTTTGTATAGAATTAAATCGAATATCCTATGTTCTTCATAATCTCAAAAGATCTTGTAATAATCATCTACTGAGAACATATTATTATTCTAACTTCTTTGGTGTACTGACTATAATCATAATCATTATTTCTAAGCGATACAATGAAAATAAAACTTAAATAAGGTTTCCCCAACCTTTGCATCTACAATTTTCTTAATAAAATTGAGGTATTCGATCGCAAAAACCCCCCAGAAACAAGAACCTGATATAAAGTCGAACACTCGAACTATTAAATAATAAAATTATCCCTTCTATCTCTTCCGCGGTAAAGTAAGAAGTACACCTTCCCTTTATTGAGGCCATAACGTAAAATTTTGTACGTTTTACGGGCGAAAAAACTTCATTGGATTTTTATAGATGCTAAAATGCTCCCGCACGCCTCCACCTTTTTGGCCGTCCGACCTCCACCTTGTAGTCTTTTAGCAGTGGCGCGTTCACATACGCAACACTCTCCCCGAAGCAAGACCGGAAGTCGCTATTATGTAAGTAACATCTTAAACTAATATCTCCGTACGCCGTTGCCAAGGTTACGCGTTTCGAGATCGATGTTTCACCCCTGCTGTCCCTGTGAGAGGGATGCTGGGTGCAGCTGAGAGCAGGGAGTGTTGGATGGCCCGGGTAACCCAGGTGACTACCGAATCAGTCTCGACTGCCGAGCGCGACTCGGCAATACACGCCGCCGCGATGCTACAAAAAGCCGAACAATTCCCGATACTCCTACGCTTTTTATGTCATCCTTTTTCCCCGGCGAAGCCCCGGCATCTCTCCATGTTCGCCTTTATATTCCTAAGCCACCTATTTAAAAGTGTTTTCGCAAGAACGATTTACATCATTTTATGAGGATTTACGGACGGAGTTGGGAATGGAAAAAGAGAAAAAACATTTAATGACCTCTATTGATTCGAGCGCGCGGTCCAACCGAGAAATTATGGCCCTTTTACCAACGAGGTCGCCTCGTTAAAGAATAAAATTTCTAGGAGCTTAAAGTACGTCGCACAGATTCAACTTTATATACTTATATTTATATTGGACATAATAATATAAAAGGAGACAGGATGTACAGGATGACATTTATAATCATTAGACAGTATATTTGGCAAAACGCGTTAAAACATGTGTACGTTTTATTATTATTACAACCCCAGTAATAATAACACATGAACTTGCAACTTTTCCAACAAGCTTGCACTATATTTTGTTCACCGAACAGATAAAGTGATCACGATGATGATGTGAAGCCGGTTTTACACTGGAAAACAGAAAAATAGTTATTTCCATCCAGCTATGACTGTTTGTAACCTATTTCGGAAACATATTCGTCCTTATACCGAAAAGTACTCATTCATTTTTAATAAAATTTTATAATATGAAAACCTTAGGAAAAATCGATTGTTATTAACATACTTAACTTAACTGATGTAACGTTAATTTGAGGCAAAGAGGAACTATCATTTTGAGGTCATGATGAAGGTTCGACTTCATTTAATCGCGGAAATTTTCGGGAAATTTTTCATGCTTGAAATTAAGTAGTATATTTACAGGACAGTCCAAAACTATTCAAAATTTATTAATTGGTTGCATTGAGGAATATTTAAATGATTTTATTGAGAACGACGTTAATCATAGTGACATTTCATTTCATTGCGGTTGAAGCTCATGATACAACCGATATTTGTGAAAAATCTCAACGTGCAATAACAATACGGTATTTAAATAAACAAGCCGAAATTAAAGAAAGATTTTTAGGACTTTTTGATGTTAGTACCGATAGAACCGCAAATGCTTTGTTTGATGTTCTGATTAATGTGTTAAAACCTTATAATTTCAAAAAAAAATTGATTGCTCAGTGTTACGATCGTGCTAGTGTCATGGCTGGTGAACTGAATGGACTACAAGCAAAAATAAAAACAATTGCTCCTAACGCACTTTTTACACTGTTGTGCCCACAGGCTAAACCTCGTCTTACAGGGTACTCGTACTATCAATCTATGTAGAATATTTTTTGCCACCCTGACTGGCATTTCATCTTTCTTTCATCATTCCACCAAGCGTACGGCAGTATTAGATCAAATAATCGACAAAAGGATACCTCAAGCTGCTGAAACTCGTTGGTATACGCGATCGAAAATTTTGAATTTAGTAGCCGAAGAGTGGAATAATTTAATTTTAGTTTTTCAAACTATTGTGGAGGATCCTGATTCGGAATCCATTAATGCAGCAAAAGGTTTTCTCAAGCAATTTAATGATTTTGAATTTGCAATTTTGACTTTCATATATCGTGAAATTTTTGCTTGCACCGATCTTTTATTCCAAATTTTGCAAAAGAAATGTTTAAATATTAAATATTGTTCAGAAGAAATAAATATTGCATCCTTGCGTATAAAGAACTTCAGAATTCAAATAAATATTTTCAGTGATTTTTAACATCTGCAAAAACTTAACTTAATTTCCAACAAGACCATTGCTTGAGCAAGAAATTTTTAATAAATACAAACTTTTATTTTATGAAATTATTGATTGCGTTATTTTACAATTAAATACTGGTTTTGCTAATTTAAGTAAATTAGTATTTTCAGCACTTGTTAATTCTTCAAAGTATTCTGAATATACTAAAAATTTTCCCAAGAAAGCCCTCAATTGCCTATTTGAAGTATATCCAAACATATTCGATAAAGACAGGTTGATTAACGAACTTTCAATTTTGTATTGGGACGAACAGTTTCGTAATATTATTAAAACATATTTTATGTTTTAGCTGTCTATTGCATTCTGATTTTTATTTTAAGGTGGAGCAAATAAATAATAATGTGTAAGATGGTGTAAGTGGAAAATTAAAATATTGAAGTATGATCATCTCAAAAGAATATAATTTTTCTTAGTAAAACGGTGTTTAATATCTTATTAAAAAGTACTTGTGCCGTAACAAAAAGAAATCACAGCTTTTATTTTATTTAGATGTTTTAATTATGGATGTGTTTATGCTTATGAAAAAATGATTAATAAAAATTATGTGATTAGCCACCTTTAAAATTCCAACGCTACCAAAAAAAAACAACATCAAAAAGGATACTCAACGTTCTGTATTTTGTACAGTTATTTATAATACAAAGTATATTGACACTGCTTTACGTTGCCCGTTATATTTTATGTGCTAATAGAGTTTTAAAAAAGACACAAATATGGAATATAGAGGAAAAAGACGAGACAGTGTTTTGTCAGTGTTTTGTCAGTATTTTTTCGGTGGTTTAAGGCATTTTCAGATGGAAGAGAATTGATGGGAGGTGAGCCACGCAGCGGAAGGCCTTCAAGTGCAAGAACCGATGGCAATGTCGACAAAATCCGCGATCTTGTGCGAAAACGGTTACTGAGCTTACCAATAGAAGATAATCTTTGTATCGATGAGCAAATGGTGCCTTTCAAGGGGTCATTGAACGTAAAGCAATATGTGAAGGGAAAACCGAATCCTTGGGGAATAAAAATATTTGATCTCTATGGAACAAGCGGCCAAATGTTTGATTTTATAATACATCAAGGCTCGACAACAGACTTTAATCCAGGAACGTTAAATTTTTTTGGTTTCCGTAATATTAAAATTAGCAGAATGAAAAACCAATGAAAAAAATGTGCTTCCCATTTTCGATATTATTCTTTCCAATCATAATCTCCTACAGTACTTGAGAAATAAGAATATTTACGCAATATGTACTGTGCGCCAAAATCGCTGCGCTAAGGCACCATTTTTTAGTGATACGGCCACGAAGAAACTTGGTAGAGGCTACACTGAGCAACTTAACTTACTTAGTGTTATATTTAAAGGTTACTGAGGGCCGAAGTAACAACACGTTCACAATTTAACAGTTTATTACGCTATTTGTTGTACAATGTT
>JARFOC010057687.1:0-18749 GCA_031763485.1 Osmoderma eremita | reverse complement strand
ACTACAAAGTAACAAATTGTGGTAGAAACTACGTTTCGGAGACTTCAAATTTGGTAATTAAAGTAATTTATACAAAAAAGTAATATTTATAGTCGCGATTACGTCTAAGCTAGTACAAATCGGTTCTAGTATCGGTTTCAGTTACTTTGATGCTTGTTGGGAAGAGATGATCCCAAGAATTTTTGCCGCCTAAAAGTAGCGGTTGGTGAGACTTGTTATAAACCAAACTAAAGCAACAATCCAAACAATGGGACCAGGCTCCGAAGGAGACAATGGCCGTACACACTGCCGGACAGATTATGGGTGCTGGTTTTTTGCGACTACAGTGGCATCCTTCTTATTATTTTGAAAATCAAATGCAAGGTGCAATGTAATACGAAAGCCTCACTTATAGATGAGACGAGTGATTTTTCTTCTGGATGTTCACACTTTGACTGTTTCAACGCCAAAAAAAAAAACAAGAACGACATTTGTAACTGCTTCCGCAACTAGCATAGTCGCCAAATTTTACACCTTCCGTTGCTACTTTCCCTCCCTAGAATAAATTATATGGCAGGTGTATACAAATTTATAGCGAATGCAAGATTCTTATATTTTTTGAGGTTATTGATTTAGGTAATGCATGTTTATCCGTAAGAGAATAATTGCATCGTTGTGTTTGTATATACTTTGCATGTTCATAATCCGAATATATTAACCCTTGCTTATCGTTTATCGTTATTTCATTGTAACTAATTTTTACTGGTCCCGTTGGCAATTAATTAGTATTAATAAGCCGATCATTGCCGATCGTTGCACGATGATTAATGATTAAGTAGTATATAACATAGAGGTTAAAAAGCGGGAAAAAGTAATTTTGAAAGTGGCGTTCTAAGAGCAGAATTGTTCTCGGAGCGCTACGCCTGACATTATATTTTTTCCTTTGTGGTTTTCTGCTGAGGATGGCAACTTAGTTACCGAAATGCGTATTCAGAGTTCTTTACTCAACAAGGTGGTTGGGGTATTTTTTAACTTAGATTTATTTTAAGCCACCGTATCCTATACCTAACCTATATTATAACTCTACTTAACTACTAGCGAAAATAATTAGGATACTTTTGGTGATTAATTTTCATTACATACATACTTACATACTTGTTTGACAATATTTAACTCTCTGTTACTTCTGCCGTATTTATTTTAAAGTTAAAGTCCCACAGAAAAAATATTAAAATCGGCAAGCATATTTATATTTTTTGGGAAGAAAATTGACATCCATTATACGACCAATTATCGAGACTATTCAAAATTAGAAAGAATAAAAGCACTAAAAGGATAAACTCTGTGTCCGTAAACAAAAAAATATGTAAATTTATTCAACACGATACGTGACCCGCAAGTTATGCTTTTACACCAATTTTTGCGGCAATTTTTCGAACCGAAGTTCAGACAATAGCATCAATTATGGCTTTTAATATTATGCAAATTTTGACGTTAGAGAGCGCAAAATAGAACGATGTTAAGGTTTGCAGTTTAAGCAAATGACTACAACGATCACAAGCAGGCGGTTCGTAATTAGTTACAAGAAGTAATTTAGAAGTTTGTTGTCTGTTTCCAATTATACACGTCAATGTCATGTTACTACAGAGTAGTTTAGACTATCCTATAATAGTATAAATGCGAGGGCAATACTACTAAACATTTATATCCATGTTTAGTTCTGTAATCAATACAAGTAGGTATAGATTTTATGAGGAACCCATTGCAAATATTGCTAAATGTAATGTAAATTCTTAAATCAAAAGGAGGAGGTTTATTCACTTCTCTACAACAGTAGGACGGAAGTTACCTAAGTGTGTAAAAACGTTTCATTAAGTTGCCCTTCACTCAGCCAGTGTTCGGAAAATATCAATTTCGTCAGAATTATTTCGAGCTCATTTACTTTGCCTTTTAAACACGGGATATTTTGGTGTACTGCTTTAATCACTTGGCTGTGTTGATTTTTAATAGACTTTAAAAAACGATTGATGCAAACGTTTTCCGGCCAGGTTTCCGGTTTCATAAATTTCCGAATATCCAAAGGAAATGGATACTTGATAAAGAATATTCCGTGGGATGTTTACTTTGAAGTTTTTCGCATTTAAAATCAGTAATTTTTTCAAGTTCGCTAAGGATATCAAATGTAATACCTGGTTCTAGCCTGAAAACATGAAAATGAAAACTTTTACTCCTTTAAGTTCAGTCGTAATTTTCTCAGATATCCAGATGAGATTAATTAGTTGTTGTCTATCTTCCTTTTAACTAGCTACCTTAGTCCATTCGCTATAGCTGTTAATATTTGTATTACTTTGCACATTTTCGTTATATTTAGTTGTCGGTATTCTTTGCATATTTATCTTATATTTATATTTATATATTTATATTTATATATTTATATTTATATATTTATATTTATATATTTATATTTATATATTTATATTTATATATTTATATTTACATATGTTTATCTCTAACAGATTTTTGCATATGGTTTTTGAATAACTTTTTAATGGTGTCAGAATAAGAAACAGGAGATACATATTACGAGATTTGTAGGTTTTTCAGTTGCTTGCACCACTAACAATTCTGACGTTTCTCGAGGGGATAATTTGTAGTGCGTATTCACTTGTCGGTTTTGGTGGCAATAAGAGGATGGAAGAAAGAAACGTTTACTCAAAAAAGGTTAGTTGAATATTTGAATTTTAGTATGTCGTCGACACATAATTTTTGGTGTTCTATGTCGATTTAAACCGTATATATTTTGACTTATAAATATCTATTAATCGTGTACACATGTAAGAATTCTTATGTGTTGTGAATTTTCAATGAAAATACGTAGATGTAACTTATTCATTCCGCTTGAATAGATTCAGACGGAGTTCTCGCGATCAAACCGCGGCTTTTTGGTTAAAATCATACCAACACAACCAAAAACAACTTCTAGTGACATTTCATCCGTATAGGTTTTCTACAATTAGAGCGTTGCCAGGTTGTCAGTTGTCAACGCACTTATTTGATATTTGTCGTTTGTTGTTATATTTAGCGTTTATATTCAACAGTATAGCAAATGGGATAGGAACGCTAGCGCATAACAAAAACCAATATTAAAACTGCATCAAACACGCTTATATATTTCACATTTTTGTCATAAGTCGGATTTGAATAACCATAACCTATCCGTGTTCTTCATACTGTATTGGCAAGATATTATCCTGGTTGGGGAATAAAATCAACAAGCGATGTTGCCTAGTTCAGTGCGTATATTGCTGTACTGTACACGTCATATTGACAATTTACGTTTCATTTATGTAATTGCAGTTTTGACAAAAATCTTTGTTTTATAGTTGAATTTATTAATTTGGTTTAGTTTAGTTTATAATTTTATTTTTATTCTCTCTTTGTTTACTTTGTGCAAGTATGCTGATTTTTTATGGAGGAAAATGGTATTATTCTGGTGGGTGTAATCGGTCGCTTTATATTTTATTTCGAAAATCGACCCCTCCCTCTATTCCGACGGTGTTAGATATTATACATAAATTTGAAAACACGGGATGCATTACAAATTGTAGAACGGTGCACATGCATCACAGATATCTCACATACGACTTGGCAACATTCAATAAGCAATACATGGTTAGCCCGTTCCCAGATAATTTCTTGTCAATACAGTATGTACCTATTGTCTAATAAATTCACTCCAAGGTCGTTCCGATGAATGTCTAGCCTGTCCTCGTATTTTCTGCTACTTTCTGTGATTTCTGCCTTCACTGTAAGAATCTTTAGGTCACATGTCCGACAATATTTCATGACTATAACCATTCATATGTTAAACTATTCATTATAACTCCATTGACATGTATTTAAAAAATGACGAATTCATATTGTACAGTTGGCAGTGTGACGTCATAAATCATGTGCATCGATATTTATCCTGTCGCTTGTACAGTAAAAGTATTACATGTTGATATCGACAATTTTTGAAAGGATGAATGTAGAGAAATATTACAATGGTTTTTCTGAAGTTTGAAGAGTTAAAATTAGTTGGTTATAATCACTAAAACCGATATTTGAATGTAAGGAAAAATATTTTAAATGTGAAGGTTGTCTAATATTACAATGAGTTGAGGGAAAGCGATGTTAAACTTTGGATTCTAAATTATTTATGCAAAAGGGATTAGGTAAGAAAAGAGTTAAGGAAAATTAAAACATGTCTGTTAAGGTTCCCGGTCGAGAAGATTCAGAACAGTTGTATTGTAAAATTTGACAATATACTTTTATGATATAAAGGTGTTAATTAATATATGATTTTTCGAATCTATCTAATTGATCATTTTTTGGGTTTTTCAATTTCTAACATTTCCAAGAGGTTTATTTTTTTAACTTTCTTTGAATTCATGCAGGAGTTTTACATTTTAAAAGTTAATTTGATGTCCTGTATTTATGTTTGTATATATTGGATGACAATTGAGTTTCTTTGCGTTAGACAACCTTCACATTTAAAATATTTTTTCTTACATTCAAACATCAATTGTAAAGATTTTAACCATAACCTATCAATTGTAACTTTTCAATCTTCAATGAAAACCATTGTAATATGTTTCTACTTTCATACTTTCACAAATTTTGAATATCAAAAACACTTTTACTACTTGATCGTAAGTACAATTTTTTTCATCTTATTTTGTTCATTTGTTATACAACAATGCATATTTTGTCAGATTCTGGCTAAAGATCGCAATATGCCGAAACTAGTCCCAGTGTAAATTGATTAAAAGAGCTGTAAGGAAAAAGAGGATTTTATTATTTTACCTAATTATAACATTATATTTACCCTTTACAAGGGTAGTTCAGCAATTTATGAATTTAAACTTAAATATTGTTAACATTCGCTGTATTTCTTTTACACAGTGCGGACGTAAATTGTGCTCCCCCTCCCCCCCTCGTAACTTTTAAAAGGAATGAGACGGAGAAACGAAACAAAGACGAGGTGAACTTAGAGGCAAGTTATAATATTTTGGTTATAGCGAGATGCACTTCACTCAAAACGTAAGATAGATGGCGCTGTTACCTTAAAAAAATTTAATGCAAAGAATGTTCATATAGAACCTCAATAAGAGATAGAGACACTTTACCTTTAGGATAATCCTCGTATTTATTGAATGATGCATGTTTCCTAGGAAACGTATTTTAGGATTTAAAAGAAACGTCAAAATATTTATGCCGATTTATTTCTGACAGTTTTAACAATATTTAATTTGATTATTACACTGGCATGCTCTCGTCCTTTAGCAGAAAACGTTGTGGCAATACTGCTTGCTATGTCAGGTGTACTGTCAGAAATAAATCGGCATAAATAATATTTTGACGTTTCTTTTAAATTACAAAATACGTTTCCTATGAAACATGCGCCATTAAATAAATACAAGGGTTATCAGAAAGGTAAAGTACCTTTATCCTTTATTGCGGATATGTCCGTAAAAATATATAAAAACTGTTTACATGGGTGTAAACATAATAAAAATATCTTACAAATGAGGTTTTATATGAACATACTTTTCATTTAAAATTTTTAAGGTAACAACGCCATCTATCTTACGATTTGAGTCAAATGCATCTCGCTATAACCAAAATATCATAGTTTACCTCTAATGCCACCCCGTCTTCGTTTCGTTTCTCTATATCATTCCTTTCAAAAGTTACGAGGGGGACACAGTTTACATCCGCACTGTATAGTAACTTATGCAAAATTCTACTTAATAACTTTACCTTTAGGTTTTTGATATTCGTAATTTAATTTTTGTATGCGCCAGAATTCATTTATTAAATTTTATCTCTCACAATCTGATACAAACTGGATCTCATTAAAAGAAAAGAAAAGAAATTGGTCAAGCAAATTAATTACATATGCTTCTTGTGAATCGAAACCGTTATGAATACTTCTGAAATTAAATCCATTAATTATTTTGACACACTGTACATTATAATTCTGCGAATGATTCAATTTCAATCCCCCGTTATAATGGAATTGTATTCTTGGAACTATTCCAGGGCTTATCTTCCTTTATGAAATATTAAACTGCCTGCACTAATCGATTCTCACTCGTTCTATTACAAGAAAAAAATCTTGATAGCAAAGCTTTAATTTATGAGATATACAGGGTGTTAAAATGTTCCACAAAGTTTGAGGCAGAGGGGGATAATACGGCCCAAAATATGCAGATAAGCCTTCATGAACATGGACTCGCAAATGGACGATTTAGAAGATACGAACCATTTTGCGTTTGCACGATTTTTTTTATTATGTACAAACAAAAGAATATTGGCGGGAAAATTGGGGTTCTCAGCATCACTGTGTAACATCAGCGGTAAAAGGACGAAATTTGATTGATGATCAGGTGGATTTGGGGC
Source organism: Osmoderma eremita (assembly GCA_031763485.1). Classification (NCBI taxonomy): domain Eukaryota; kingdom Metazoa; phylum Arthropoda; class Insecta; order Coleoptera; family Scarabaeidae; genus Osmoderma; species Osmoderma eremita. The sequence goes on along the minus strand of JARFOC010057687.1, from coordinate 12,323 downwards.
CTGCATTTGCTGTACATGATACGAGTAAAGTTGCTGCTCGTGGAAAATTCTCCAAACAATGGTGCACTTATTCCTTGCTCGGCTGATATTCCCCGCAAACTCGTTTCAGGATTCCGTTGTACCAGTGCTGAGATTGTCTCTTCTGCCTTAGGGGTGAACACCGATCTTGATCTCCCGAAATCATGGACTGTTTCCCAAATGAATTGGTATCACGCAATATTTGGTAGACTTATAGAAACACTAACTGTAGGGATCTGGCGATGAGAGTTAAGTACTTAGCGCTTCCCACACCTTTCCATTCGCAAGGCCATACAAAAGATGCATGTCCGCTATTCCAATATTCCAATAAACAGGTATAGCGAGCATTGGTAAAATTGTGCGCCAAACACTGAATATCAGGTGCAAACTGTATGTATGACATCTGTCGGTTACGATAAGAAAATGCAGGTTTTTCAGAATGGAAAAGCACATATTGAAAAAATGCACAAATGGTATAAAAAGGAATAATGCAATATAACCATGATATCATATGCATATACATAAACATTAATGAAAAATGTAAATATACACATAATCCTTTTGGATCACACACAGCTGGTTATGCACACCATTAGTAGCGACAGACATTCCCACGTACACACAGTTGTTTCGGACTTCCTAGTCCTCATCAGTGTACGACGGGGAATGCCCGCCACTTTTTCAGTACGCCGTATACATTCACTTTACAACAGATGATGACAATGAAAACTCATAGGCGACATCTAGCGTAAAGCGGAGCATTCATGGCGATAATTTTACGAGAGACAGTCGTAAATCGTGAAATCGAATAATGCAACGTATGTATCTCCGGAACCCTTCATTTGCGGACCCATGTTCATTAGGACTTTTTCACATATTTTGGGGCATAACAGGTATAAAGCTAAAGTGTTTCCTTAATGTGGGGGAAATTACTACGAAAAGTAACAGTTTCCCTAAATCTCTAATTATGTAATTTAGAAATTCGAGAATATATAATATAATAATATTGTTAGCTCCTATCGAATTCCTGCACCTTTCACGCTACGTGTGGGGTATATAAGCTCCGTCATCAAACTATGTATGTAGTAAATGTATTGTTCTTTAATCGGCAAAATTTAGTTTGAAAAGAAAATGCGAACACCATGAATTCTTAAGGATTTATTGCTTGGAATGAGCATCAGTTTTCTGGATTGAATAAAATGAGATCGCTTTTGTTTCATTGTTATCACAGAATAGTGATGTTGGTTCGCTAGGACAAGAACCCTGTCGTTATACTACTGTTTTAGAACTCACTTTATTTAAGGACTCACCAGTTTATCTGCCCATAATTTAATTGAGATGAAACCAAGATGCCAACGTGTCCTTAGATATTGGATATTTTTTAAATTCCCACTCAAGGCTTATAGCAATCATAAAATTGATAATTTAGGAGACTATGATGAAGACCATATGAGGTTTTGTGACTCTAATTAACAAGAAAAGTAAATGAATATAGCAAAATTATATACCCAGGCAAGAGTTAGCAACGGATCTTTACCTTAGAACTAGTTTCTCGTAAATATTTTACAAAAATTTTGTTAACCGTTTAAAACTATTTTGGTTTATATACCATGATATGAACTTCAGAACAGAAGCCTCATAAATAAATTTGAAAAACGACAAAATGCCTAGCACAACAACAGAAGTGGAACTCCTATTGAAACGAGACTAAGTTGGGCGCATGCGTTTGCAATAGCATATAATTATGGTGATAGTTTGAGCATAAAATAATCACGAAATTTTGGTAAAAATTTTTTGTTATTATTTATTTATACATAGTTGTAGTTATTTATTATGTTTCTCTATTGACATTTTCGCAGCTAATAACCATATTATGTGCACTTTATAACGTCCAACTCACGAAACATAACCGCACAAGAGAGAGAGAGGCATACATTACGCACTGCTGTGGGGTTGAAGAGCGAACACAATACTTACAACTGGCTACGATCTAATTCACTGTTCGTCTTGCTCGGTGAGTGGTAAGAAGTTCCACTACAAAAGCAAGACCTTATGAGAAAGAGATCCTCGTACCTGCATTTGCGGTTGTAGTGTGTGGTGACCAATATTTTCACCCGCCTAATCTTAAATTCTATTAGAAGTCTATTAAAACGCGGAACTCAACGACTTACTTCATGAGCTCTATGAGCTTCATGAGCTTTATGAGCTCTGGTCGTATGTGTCGGCTAAGAAAAATTCCTCACGCATCCCTGATTCTATGGAGGACTCTAAAGGTGAATCCACTTCTACGCCTCCTTCAAATATTGATGGTTTTCGACCTTCTTCGCTTCTGTTTACTTACCAAGTCGGACACCTAGTGATGCTTCTCGTCGTTGTGCACCACATTGCTCTACTATTGCGGTTACTTCCATACCGGAAACTGATATCCTATGTTCGTTAAAGGCTCTAAAAAGACAACAACACCATAGGTCATGACAACGTACCCAGATTTTTTTCTTCGTGACTGTGCTCAGCTTTTGTTACTCTTTTACACTTTTGCGTTTAATTTGGCGTTAAAAACTTCTATTTTTCCTGGTCTCTGGAAAGTTATAAAGTTATGCACGGTTCACAGGTAAGGTGATACTTCCATAATTACTAACTAAAGACCTATAACAATTATTTCCAACTTTGCCAAGGTATTTGAAAAATACTTATTTATCGACACTTATTGTCAGTTCAAACCTCAACTTTCTGAGCTACAACATGGTTTCGTTGCCAAACGATCCACTGTCACTAACTTAGCCATTATCACTAAATTTATTTCTGAATCTTTGGATAACAACGAACAAGTTGATGTTACTTACACAGATTTCTCGAAAGCCTTCGACCGAATTGACCATAACATTCTCTTATTTAAACCGAAATCTGTCGGTTTTTCACCCAACCTTATATCATTATTATCAAATTACATTCTTAAAAGGAAGCGATATGTTTCATATATGGGTCACCGATCTACATTTTGCTCCCCAACATCAGTAACTTTTTTTAATATATATTAATGATCTGTGCTCGGAACTCAACTATGATAGTTTATTAAATACTAATGATCTTAAATTGTTTTCCAAAATTATTACTTCTAACGATTGCGAATTTCTCCAACAACAACTTCGTATTCTTGATTCTTGGTGTTCTAATAAATATATATCTATAAACATCTCCAAATTTAATGTTCTATCCTACAGTCGTAAATCACTCATAATTATCACCTCAACGCTGTAATTCTGTTAAAGATTTGGTTGTCACATTTGTTTCTAAACTTAATTTTAACCAGCATATTGCCAATACTCGTCGTCCATGGTTCAAACTTTGGGTTTCATAATTAGAACCAGTAAGCAGTTCTCTTCCATTGAGTAGATACTTCCTCTTCATTTTGCCTTTGTGCGTTCAAAGCTTGAATATGCTTCCGTTGTTTCGACACCTTTTTACAAAACGTATTCCATTACGCTTGAAAAAGTTCAGCGTAAATTCATGAAGTATCTTTATTTCAAACTTAATGCGGTGTACCCCCGTGATGGCTTCGATCACAACACATTACTAAATTTATTTCACCTTCAACCTCATTAACTTCGCCGGAACCATAACGATATTCAATTCTTATTCAACCTTCTCCATTATGTATTTGATGCCCCTACTCTTTTAAATAAAGTCTCTTTCTTTATACCTGCTCATCTAGTGCGTCTAAACATAACTTTTTACATTTTTTACCCCTAATACAACTATCTTATTCTGATCCCCTCTGCATAGGATATGCTCATACTACAACAACATTGGTGATAATTCTGCTGATATAAACTTTTCACATTTGCCGTATTTGGTGAGTAGGTGTACTGAATTGTTTAGTATGTAGTTTTCTGTCTTTTGATTATTACTATTGCTATTCATATTTCTTACTTTGTTATTTTATATTTATTTGTTTATTGTTATTTACTATTATATTACTTTCAGTATCTTTGTATACTAGTGTAATTTATGTTAAGTAGGTTGATTCTAGTTTAGATTTGTTCTAGTTAAGATTTGAGCACCCCTTCTCTTGTTGTTTGCTATCTCTCACTTTCGTCTTATTACTCTGTTGGGCAATAAAGATATATTATTATTTTTATATTATTATATCGTATAAACCATCAAAGAATAAGTGGGTATACGCAATCTTTACAATCAAATAAAAACCTATACTATTATATGCACCAGTTAAGGATTAAACATCCCAACAGCATTGAGCAGTACACGCGAATTTGACATTAGTTGCTATCAAGACAAATAAAAATGTTTCTGCGTCGTTCTGAAAATATATTTCATTACGAAAAAAGGGAAAGAAGGAAGACTGGAACATCTTTGTACGCAATGACCTTTATCCGAGGGATTCGGCTATCACACCCCACAAGCGGAATCCCATGAGATTCCTCACGAAGAAAACGACAGACAAGCAGCCTACGATACGGAATGTCAAATTCTAAAGAATTCCCGTGTGACTTGTGTGTATCCCTCGTACACCTGTTACTGTTCAAATAAAAATCATCCTTATAGAAGCAGATGGAAGTTAATTACATTGAGTAAAGGTGTCCAACTTATTTCTTTACGTTAAAAGAAATATAGTGTTACTTTAGCACAGTCTTTTTTTTTCTTTGATTTTCAAAGGTTACTGTAGATGGTTAAACTGTAAATATTTAGTGTTGGGTCGCGTATCTTTTTCCATCGATTGAGAGAAATGGCAGCGTCAATTGTGTTTATACGTAATATCTGCATTTATGACGGTTCAATCAGTACTGTAAACTATCATTGGTGGATCCGTCATGCACCATGGATAAATAAACGCACCCTTAATGTCGCCTACCAAAATACTTCAACGCTGCTTCAAAGAAATAAATGTATCCGAACTTCAAAGAAGTGAATCTTCTATCCATAAGTGGACTTAACATTGTTTACCAATCTACGTGTTCCCAACATACGGACGTATTTCTAATAACTAATACTCTATTGCTTGATGTGAGTACTAAACAAATTTTGAAAATTTTTCTAAATTTGATTTTAACTACATTTTACACCAGAGCGGAAATACATACTAAAGTACGCATCGACTTAATCTTTTGCTTCCTAAAATATATTCAGACTTGGCTTGAGAATATAATAAATAGGGGATTTCTAAGTGGAAGCAATATTTCACCCCAGTATACACTAGGCAATTATTCCTAAATGATAATACCGGATAAAGTGGTCACTTTGATAGCAGACAGTAAACCTAGAAAAATATCTAAGAAATTCAATAGATAATTGAGAAGTAAGCATAAACAATTGCCAATATGAACAATTAATATGTGAAGAACTCATTTAGTATATCGCAGTGGCACATAGTGTCTTGTATTATTTTGAAATGCAGCATTCATTACGGTTACTATGTTGAACGCAATATAAGAAAATGAACTTTAGGATAAACAGAAAACAAGACAAGAAAAAGAATTTACTATAAACTTGCCATTGTGTTGAGGGTAATTCCAAAGTTCTGGGATGTTTGATCCTGCTGAATATTGCAGAGCCAATCACTAACACTCGCAGGCACGGTCAAGCTCTTACACATCCTAATGATGAAGTCAGGTGATGCCACTCAGTGTATCAAGTGTTAATTTAGGTTTTGAAGACGCTGTAAATTCCGCAAAACCCATTCCTTTTTTCCATGGAAAGAAGGTGTTAAAACAACAAATCCTTCAACGTCTAAATGTAGTATATTGGAAATTGTCAGAATCGAAAGATACTGTTCATCTTATGTTTGATCTGTTGAAGATCAATAGGCGAACAACTATTCGTGCGGTTAATACAAATATTAGTACACTTGAACTCATTAGTAAGGTTTCAGTTCAGCTAGCTGGGTACCTTTCACCGCAAGTGCACAAGTTAAATACTCTTAAAGATTTCAGGTAACTTAATTGATTCTATACCTCATCATCATTGCTCAATACTATATAATATTCTAGAGTTCATCAGGCTATGTAATAACAGTTGTTATCCCCACTCAAGTAATACATTAAATTTGGAAAAATGGTACAACAATATCGGCACCAACTAAGACGCCAACAAAATGGTTATAGATTGACTTAATTACAGAAAAAACACGTAAAGGTATCAAGATCAAAATATTTAATATTAAAATAAGTTCTAATAACGTTTATACTATCATGAATCTCAGGTAAATTTCTAAATAATAAATGTACAAACGTTAAATGTATAATGATACAACTGTTACATTAATACAGAGAAATGAAGTACTTAATGTTGCGCTGACCTATACTACCTATAAACGACAGGAAAATTACTCCACTTGGTGGCAGTAAGAGTATGTTGATAGCGACAGGCGGATAATTAAGAAAGATTCTTGCATGCAATGTCGCAAGAAGCCAATAAATATTTGCATAAATCAAAACTCGTTGCATTGGGAATCCACCAGTCTAGTAGTAGGTAGTAGGTAGTCCCTTTCAGAGGTACTACCTAGATTACGATCGGTTGAGTTGGAAACCAACGGATAATATCTTGCTTCCAATCTCGATCAATGTGTCTTGTTTTGGAAACCAATAGACAAGTAATCTAATTAAAGGGCCTCTTGGACACCATCACTTATCTAATCAAGTCATGACACTATCTGCCAAAACGGTCGAGAAGCTAATTACTATTCAGAGGAATCAAGAGGATGCCACCAATCAATAACAAAAGAGTTCACAAGCGTGTGCTCCTCAAACAATTAATAAAATTGTAAAACCTATTCAAGAGTAATAGAATGGCTATGACTTGAAGTAGTAAAATTAAAACAGAAGATACTCTAACCACCTTAAGCTCCCGAAACCTATTTCGTAGTAGAATCTATAAAGGAAAATAATATTAGATGTAGTTAGATGTCTGGTAGATATGCACTGCACCAGAATATCACTTGACTTAACTGTAATAATTACTGCGATTAAAGATTGCGATGGAATAGTTTTGGTGGGTTACCTTGTAACTTACTGTATTAAGTTGCAGTGAGTTATTGAAACTTTCAAGAGTGGATTTCATATGGCTTTTATTATTGTTGATCATCTGAAGCTTCAAGGAAAAAGCTCCAAACCAATCATTAAGGTATCCTTAATTTGAGAAATTATAAACCAAAAACATCTATTGAAACCACTATATTTATTGCAGAACCTTCTATTGACAGTGGATGAAGGTATTTCAAATAAATGTATGCTCTCAAAAGATCGCAATTTGGCTAAGTTACATGGTTTTTCGTTGCTAGTGTGGTCCAGGCGATTTGGTCTGTGCCGTGCGTGTTGTGGAGTGTATTGTGTATTGGGTTCAGTGGAAATTCAAGCTTGGAAACATCCCACGTACATATAGAAGGTTTGGTAATTAATATAGGCGCGAATTCGCAAATAACAGAAAATGTAATGTTAAACCACCATGGTTACTCACCATTTCTATTCTAGTAGCTACGATTACCCTTTCAAACAAAGTTCTTGCGAAAATTGATGTAGGTATCACTTCTCCATTATAAACTCTAATATTACCTTTCTTTTAATCGGGTCTATAAATACAGATTACAACGCAGATAAACTTTTCAAACAAACAAATCAAGCAGCAGCTACCCAAATAGCTCGATTAAAAGAAACTCTACAGTTATTTGCCTTAATTCAGCGAATTAACGCCGGATAATTATATCTCGGCACGGAACTCCCAAAATAATGTCTACGGTAATTCTTCGGTTTACCTAAATTCCGTTGCGTTTTTAATGCTAATCAGGCTGCTTTCAGCTTTATCTTTAGATATCGCTTTTGAACTGCTTCCCACAATTCGCGTAAGTAAGCGCCTCTAATTAGATGGCGGCACTAGCAAGCGCAGATGTTTAAATAAAATTGTCCCGGTGAAAGTGGTCAATAAACGTCACGTTTGGAGATTTTATACGCGGATTGTAACGGTATTTAATTAAGCTCTAACTTTATAAAGGCCGCCTAATTTATTTAGGTGAATAAAAACCGCGTTTACGTCGAGTAATTGTTCAGTTTATGTATGCGGGTTAAATGTCCATGTAATTGAAAACCACATTTTACAATTGCTGCTTACAATTGTTGCATATACATCAGAATTAAACCCAAGATCAAGTTAAAAAAAGGAAAACTATACCGATGATACAAAACTTAAGTAATAAATGGCAAGGAAAGGTAAGTAAATTGTAAGGAACACAACAAAAAGGAGGATTTAACTTCAAATGACTTTGATAACAGACATGAAGACCATCAAAAGAATGAATAAAAATTTGTTCCATTTCTAACACATAAAAACGAAATTAGGGCAGAGGGTCTAGTTAGCTCCGGAACTGTCTGGGCATAAGGAATTTTTGCATGTTTCCTAAAATAGTGGTCTAAAGTTAAGTAATGTCACATTTACCAAAAGTTTAGTCCGAGGCTAAAAGGTTTCCTCAAGCTCGCAAAGCAGTTATGATAGAATATATTTACAAGGCAGGTTATCGGTCTGAAATTAGCAAATATAGATCAATTGCCTTTACGTCTATAATCTTCAAAGTAATAGAAATAGTAGTGCAGTCTACAACGATAGAATTAACGAAAACCTTTAACTTAAAGAAACGACTGACATACTCGCTAAACATCAGAAGAAGGTGTAATGTAATTGTTCTTTATGTCAATTTTTAAATAGTTATTGAATTTGGGGTTGCGAAGCCACCTGTTGGAGATAAGATAACGCAGCCGGGATAAACAGTCAGTTGTAGATCGATACATCCCATATTACATACAAGAAAGTCAGAAATCGTATGATTCCTTCCCCAACACATTCATGCAACACTTTGAGCAATGCTTCCCTGAAAAACTAAGAGGATCACGATATACGAAACCTTCATTAATGCAAAACAGCAATATAAACAATATGAGAAACTTACTTGATACATAGAGTTTAGTAGCAACAGTAACAGCAGATCCAGAATGCTACAACTATTATCCAGAATTGAAAAAAAAGGTACCTCGAACATGTACTAAAGGCTAAACGGAAGCAAAATATGCAATTTATATCGCATTCGGATAACAAAGTTAATGCAATTTGGAAATTATAAATAGTGAGGCCAGACGTAGCTTGCCAAAAACAAATACAACATCCACGATGTCTCCAGCAACTATCAATGACTACTTCATCAGAATTGGAGAAAGCATAGTAAGCGGTATAACGACAAGAGAGTCACCATATAAGTTTTTAGAGAACTTAAACCTCAGCAATACCGAGTCTTTCTTCTTCGAGCCAATCTCTACCACCGAAATAGAAGAAATAATCCATGGGTTTAAAGATAAATACACAATAGACGTATATAATATATCAATGCATCTAGTCAAAAAAGTTGGATCAACAAACAGTTGGTCGTTGGCCAACATATTCAACAAACGTGTTGCCCAGGGAATCTTTCCTGAAAAGCGAAAAATCATGAGGCTCTTGCCGATTTTTAAGAACGGTGATTCCAATCTATCGGAAAACTATCGTTCCATACGCATTATTCCGGCTTTGCCAAAGATCTTCGAACAGGCCCTCGCGTCCAGGCTTGCGACTTACGTAGAAAATAGAAGAAATATATCTGGTGTAAACAGCACGGGTATCGAAAAGGAGCAAGTGAAATACTTACTGCCATCCAATTTATTCACGGCGCTTTTGAATATGGAATGTATGCTGAAATGAATCTATTATATCTGAGCAAGGCATTCGACTCCGTAAGTCCGGTAATCCTTCTAAAAAAGTTTTAATATTATAATGTACGGGGTTGTTCACTTGAGTTGCTGAAATCGTATCTGCCGAACAGAAAACAGATGACCCAATGGAACGGCAGCTTTTCCTCAATCGTACCAGTGGAATATAGCGTAGCTCAGGGGTCGATACTTGGGCCTCTGCTATTTCTCATTTATATAAATGACGGATAAGTATGTCTATATGCGAATGATACCTCCATCATCGTAAAAGCTTCCAAGCCAATAGGACCAAGAATGAAATCCAACTCCCCGAGGAAGTAAAAAGTCTACCAGCAAATATATTTAAGAAAAGGTTGAAGGAGATACTGCTGGAATGGTAGTGCTATAGTATGGCGGAATTCAGTCACCAGTAACCAATTATCTATTACTTATTTATTGAAATTCCGCTTGTTATTAGTATTTGTGTGCCTGCTCTTTTTTAATGTTTGTTCTATACATTTCTTATATATTTAATTTTTCTTTACTCAATTTTCTTTTTCTCTTGTCTTTTATTAAATTTGACAAATGTGTCAAGTACACAATTAATTAATATTGACGTCTTCTGTAATGGTCTAATTACAAATGAGATATTTACTTACTCACTTACATCAGATATTACCAACCAATATGGGGTCACATGATCTTAACCTTCCGGTATCAAAATCCCGATATTATTTCACCCGCCGTTCTTGGTGACACATCTACTTGCTAAGATTTAACGGAAAAAAATAGGAATTCTTGGAAGTTATTGACTATTGTTGAATAAGCCGTACGACTTGATTGGATTAATTAATGCAAATAGTATTAACTCATTGTCAGTAAGAAGAGTTAACTTGTGGATGCACACGAATTATTGTAATACCATCAACACGAACACATAAAGAGCCATCAACTAAAGTACTAAATTATTAATGTAATACTTAATCCCTGGCAACACTAAACTTATTAGGCTTTTTTTTCTTTCGCTTCACGTTTTACATTCTTATTTCATTTCCCTTGTATGGAACTTTGAACTTTTTGTCTATGTAGTCTATGTAGTTAAATAAGAGCTCGTTATACGCCCAACAACGAACACATTATTCCGAAAATCGGTAGAAAAGAATTTGATACGTCCTGTGCCAATATTTTGAACAATTGTAGAGAGCAAATTTTCCTAGTATCTTCACGGGAACAATAAATGCGCGGAACTCAATTACAAAATAGTAGATCACAGCACCTGGCCTCCCTATCTATCTGCACTCCATTCGCCCGCATTTTACTTCATTTCCAATTTTTGCCGTCTCACGTTTATCATTGCACCGATATCAGAGCATGTGGAAATGTCAAGGGGTCAATATTTTACGGCGTCCTTGCTTCTTGTCAAGTTTCCCTTATAATGCACAGTGGCACGTCTAAAAGATGTGACCTGATGTTAGGTACTCCAAGGCGAAGGACGTGCAATAAATTCTAATTTGTGTCTTCCGATCGTATAGCACTGTGATAATATGAATACCTGTATACATGGAGGTATAAGGCTGAGTTCTCATAGAAGATAAATTCAACAAATTGGGAAAGCATGTTCTAGTGAAAATAGTTCAAGATGTCTGTTAAGGTTATTGATTAGAAGTTATATGTCTAGAGGTTTTGTATTTTATTTTATTTTATACTTATCTTATTCATCTTTCACAGAAGTAAACAAAAAAGGCACCTCAGATCAATTTGCATATGTTATCACTGTCTTTGTTTATAGTTTTCAAATAGCTTGTTATAATTTTGCATGTCAAATTATTTATTAATAAATTTCTTCTGATTCCTCGTACTCATTATTTCGATTCGTACTGGATGGATGTGCGCGCATATCAATTCCTGGTAGAAAAGATCTGTTGTAATAAATCGACACCATTAATGGGAATAAAGTTCTGCACGCAATAATGACGTTCACAAATACATGTACGTGTTCCCCGATTCACAAGTGAATGCGCTGGAAGTGTAAGCAATTCTGAGTACAGCTTGAAACTCATCTATTCTGTGAAACCTGGAATTCGCTATATATTGAATATGGGAATATCCAAATAGGACAGTTTACTCGCTGATATTCCATAATTTCATCATTTCATTCTCTATTGGTGTTTAACGTGTTAGTGGTAATGCAAAGCGTGCATTTACTAGAAAACGCAGGCATAAGTAAAAAATAAGCGTGAAATATCTACAGGGGTATTCATGGCAGTCTCCTGTTCTGGTCCTTTCTAATTGATAAATTTCTTCAGAAAGATAAAGATAAGAAATTGTAAAACTAAACGAAAATATCCTAACCACTTCAATAAATAAATCTAGTACGTAAGTAAAAATTGCCATTATTTTATACCATTTTGTTGGATTTAGAAATAATGACTAGCAATTATTCTATGTTTCTATGTTACATATTATTATTCAAGTCACATATGTTGTTAGGGTTCTACTAGTTTGCCGATGAGAGAACACAAAAGAGGCATTTGGTTATTTTAAAATAGTTTATTTCAAACTAAATAGTCATACAGACAAATGTAT
>JARFOC010057678.1:0-18751 GCA_031763485.1 Osmoderma eremita | reverse complement strand
TGACAACTAATGAAACAGCTTGACAGATGGGAAAAGTTACAGACATCAGCCTACTTAGTAAAAAATTCATTAATAACGTTAATATCGTTTACATTTATTTGACACACGTTGTTGATCAATCGTTTTAGTGTTAAAAATCTTTTTTTATGGTAGTTAATCACCACTTAAAAATAAAAAAAAATGAATACTACAAAAATCTTTTTTACATTAATATCACTCTTATTATGCAATTTGTTAAGACATTTTTACGTGAATGACCTTATTTTAAGATGTTTAACCACCCCTTGAAAATAAAAACACAAGACCTGAAACACCCTGTATGAAATTTCTTTTATTTATTGCTTTATTTTTGTTCACCAGTTTGTGATAATCAGTAAGTATGTATATTTATTTAATTTATTGTAGGTTGCTGTGTAATTGGGCTTCAGCCTATCGGCTAATAAAGGCTACTATTATTATTATTAAACAACAATACAATAAATTTACTTTTATTTTTAAACTATATTTAGGAGATTGAATCACCAAGCGATCCTTGATTATATCTATTATTATCGTTCGTATCGACAAACCCGTGCCATATTGAGGAATTCGTGTATACGTAACGTAAATGTAGGACCAACTACCAGCGACCTGTGGTCCAATTTAGTCAATTAATTGTGAATTTTTCTCTTTTAGCACTTGTCTTAACGGACGAACTGTGAATCAATTCGCACATATCTATATACAGTCGAAATTACGAAAGATGAGCCGTTGATTATTCTACACAATTAGTGCAGGCAACCTTCTTATCCGACATAGGTCAAATTTTCTGAAATTAATATATTGTACCTACAATGAGAAAAGAGTGATCGTACTATACATGTATAACATTTGCCGTGCACTTATATATAAAAATATCTACAGTGAGCACGTAAAACGTTGGAATAAATTCATTTAAAATTCTGGTATTTTTTTCTCGAAGAAACGCTGTTACTCGTCGATTTTTGATTTTAGTTGCCGTTTTTCTGATGATAGTATCAGAAAAACATGTTATGACAGCTCACTTTTTTTTTTTATGGAAACACCTTTTTTATTTTATTTTTAAATTCTACGTCAAATTCTGAACGTATTTTATGTATCATGTTTTCGAGAGAAATGCGCTGTAACTTGAAACATCAACATATTATTATTTATTTAGAAAAAGTAGTAAAACGCAATAAAAAAAAATCAATCCATCAAATCTTAGAAATGACCTCCACCAGCTTCCTGGCAGTATCCGAGACGATATTGAAATTCCTGCAAAACGTTATTAACTACGTTAGGTTCTATAAATCTCATTTCGTCTCTTATCCTATTCGTTAAGTCTTCGATGTTGTTTGATCGGTTAACGTACACCTTACATTTAAGATAACCCCACAGAAAATAATATGATGGTGTCAAATCTGGAGATCTGGCCGGTCACTCAATTGGACCCCGTAGACCAATCCATCGTTCAGAGAAAACCCTATTGAGGTACTCACGCACAGTACGAGTGTAATGGGTCGGAGCTCCATCTTACTGATACCATAAGAAATCGTTTGGTGTGTTAGGATCATCTAGATCGGGCTATAAAGTGGCAAGAAATGGTACCAGGTCATCTTCTAAAAATTCTAAATATCTGTCGCCGTTTAAGTTCCCCTCAAAGAAAAAGGGCCCCAGAATCTTGTTTTCAACAATGCCGGTCCAAACATTAACTTTTTAAGGATATTGGGTATGACATTCCAACGGGGATTTTCAGTATCTCAATACCGACAGTTTTGCTTATTTACACCTCCATTGAGACAAAACGTTGCCTCATCTGAAAATTCAAAACCTTTTGAAAACCGTAGATCGTTATTGCACAAATTCATGAGTATCTCGCAAAATTGAAGTCGTATATCGTGGTCATCTTCATTTAGATCATGAACCAACTGGACTTTGTAAGGATGCCATTTATTTTCTTTTAAATACTTTAGGACGGATGTCTGGCAGATCTGATTTTCCAAAGCATTACTGCGCCTAGGCTTATGGTGGTCTTCTTGAACAGCCAGTAATACATTTAGCTGTTTATCTTTTGATACCGTAAATCGACCTTTCGTATAATTATCTGTATATTATGTGTTGTGGTGGAACGTTTATCTGTTATAATAGAACTGATACCTGTTGTAATAGAACGGTTATCTGTTGTCATAGAACGGCCAATCATCGTAGTAGAACGTGTATCTACCTCTAATTAATATTCAGAGCACTTATTGTATTCCAATTAGCGTACACACCCTACCCCGCAGATGAAAGCTCTCCACAAGTTGCGTGTCCGTAGGTAAAGCTCGCCTCCGCGAGAAAGCCGCCGTCTCCAAAGCTGGACCCGCGAATTAAAACCGCGAGGTCGTCTACAAAGCACTCCGCCCCGCGAATTAAAACCGCGAGGTAACATATGTAGTTTGTTGATCCTAAAAATATTCCCCTCAGGCAGGTTGAGATGTATTCTGACTCCCATATCTCCCCCTGTCCCCCACTCCTCATGAAATGCAAGATGGCGGAAAAGTACTTTTTTGGGCCCAATGTATTTCTTTTGGGGGAATTGCGCTAGAACACTTGTAGCCCTTCTACTGAATGCCATCTCCTATACTCTCGAATTTCTCCGCTCCCAGATTTTCGGGATTAGTGACATCAATTTCACCCCTAGATAAATAGCACCTCTCGAAGCGCGCCCCTCCCACTACTGAAGATCGCAACTTTTGAAGAGCCTAATAATATCTTTGATAGTGTAGAGTGTAGAAATCTTTGATAGTGTAATAGCGGCCTATCTCCCCAATATGCAGCCAAACTCAGTTTCTAGCGACTTTCACATTTTGGGAATGAGTTTTAAATCATTTTAAACAATAAACTAGTGGATGGCGCTCAAATGATATTTGCAAAAGGATATTATAATTTTAAGAAAGGGAAGTAATGATTTGATCTGACAGTTACTTAAAACTGTAGCAGCTTCGAATTGTTGGGCACCTCATTGTTGAGGAGAAGAAGTGTTCCTACGGCCCAAATATAATTAGAAAACTAAATCCAAATTGGTATTAAGCCATTACGAAATTTTAACTAAAATAAACTGTTCCTAAATCTGTTATTCTTTTTTTTACAAAGGTTAGAACAATAAAACACCGCTTGTTTATTATTATTATTTAGGGGATTATGCACGTAATTGCTCATTTCTATTTCGTTATGACCTGCCAAAAAACCTTTAACTTCTTTTATTGTACACTCTACGGTTTGCGTCATTTAATTACGAAACGTCCACTGCACGGTGATGATGAAAAACGTATTCATTCTTTTCTGGGATCACGCCATTATGTCACTGTCACGCCAACATTTACAGTTCCAAAGACGTATGTAATATTGTACGTCTAAGTGACGACTACCAATTGAGCAATAGGGGGTGCGCAATCGTGCAATTTATTTAACATATTACGCGCGGATTTGTTCATATTTGAATACCTGCCCACACTTCTTCTCGTCAACCGAACGGCCAGCAATAAATAAAGAAGGAACGCGCGCAGCACACAATAATGAATGGAGTGCAATAGATATACGGAATTATCGGAGTGCGGAACATTTTTAGAGCCGCAGGCAGGTTTGTCACATGAGTTAGTTGAAAAATAGACACGCTACTAAAAATAAATGCACGTGATCGTGATGTAGCGATAGCGGATAAGCGGGAACGGATACCGCAGGGAGACCGATCTTGTTTTCTATTAGATTAGCACCTCCGTCTGTTGTTGTATTCGGGCATATAAATGAATAAATTCTATCCATGCAACACAAATAATAAGTACAATTAACTTCCGATTTAGTCGTTTTCGAAATAGGATATTCAAAATAACGTTTAAAGAAATAGGGAAGAAATCGTTTCCAATCACCCATTCATTTCAATAACAAAAAAGATAGGGAAAGGGAGGGAAGAGGGAAAGATGACACCGCTTAGGATCCGTCCTGCAGCGGCGGCTGACGTTTTGAGTGGCCAGCAGCTTAAGCCCGTTTGACGCGATGCTAGTTTTGTCAAATTTTCATACTATATCCACCATATACTTGATACTATACTAGATAGACGAGCTAGTGAACTTCATAGATTTGATATTTTTCTATTCAATTTTCCCACTAGAAATGCAACGCGCATGCGTGAAACGTACTGCCAAACCAAATGAACAGCTGGAAGTTTTCTTTGATATCAATATTCGGTCAGTATTCCTTATTAATTGTTGTATTTTCAATATATTCACGCATTCTAGCTCCATTATTTACTTGAATAAAGAAACGAAAACACTGAAATCTGTAAATACATATGACTACTACACCCTTTCTCTGGTAATGACACGTACAACAAAAACATAACCTAAACCCAAAAGATACAAGAACGTAGTTGGCAGTGATATGATGATGAAGTTAATTGGAATGTGCTCTTTGGGAACTACAACTTCATTTCACCCTTTAAGTATAGTAACAAGTCTACTTTCTAGAATGAAAAATTGGATGACAGCTAGTATAGTGTCAAACAGGCTTAAGATAGCACTGTTTCGTGAGGTTTCGTGCTGTCCCCTTTGACAGCACGGAAGCTATACGAAGTCGCACGAGACGCTACTATATCTTAGCTACCGCCCACCCAAAACGTCAACACCAACCGCCGATACTGTCCGGTATAACTTTTGATGTTTAATAAGAACGTGACAAGAACTGCCATCTTATATTAGTCCACTATTTCTACAGCACGTAGTCGATATTCATTCAGAAAGAAGTATCTTTATAGCTTTATCTATTGTAGTTTTGATATCAGCCTGAAGTTCCTAACCTTGTTTATTTGTATTTTCATACATTCGTGATTATCTTGAGATCTTACACCATGTGACTTGTGTATATACTTGTTTATATATTGTTTAGGCTTTAGGTCATATGACTATTTTATTGTTTGCTATATGTACATATGATAATGACTTATCACATCACATGCTTTGTTTATACCTTCTGATCATTAATAAAATCGAAAACAGTAAGACCAAATTCTCGGCTGGCTATACGAAGTCGCACGAAGCAGTACTATTTCTGTTGATTTCAGTAACCAGTGGTGTAGAAGCTGACGATTACAAGCATAGAATGAAATCGTTAAAATAGTTGAAATATAAATGAATGATTAATGTAAACATGTGCAGTTAAAGAATCAATAAATGTTGAGATAAGAGATAAGTTACAAAATTAATAAAAACGAAAGAATTTATCGTAATAAGTTGAAAACTTAATAGTCAAAGTCCGAGCATTTTCGCTCTCAAAAAAAATCGTGAATAGAGTAAAAAACAAAATTGTTCCAAATATTTTTTTGCCAAATCGTTGTATATATTTTAATACCATTCCGAATGTAGGAGTTATAGACTTTATTGTTGCTGGCAAGGTCGCAACGAACATCGTCCTATCAGCAGTAAAGTAACTGTGACTATTTGTTGAATTAAAGTATGCAAAGTATATAGTTTTGAGTGTATTAATGTTATAAATTTGTTTCATTTTCTAAGAACAAATAGGGATCTATATAAATTATAGATTATATTGTTTACGTGCGAGCAAATATCATCTAGGGATACTTAGTTCGCTACCAACAACAAACATTGAACTGGTCACGTGGGTTACATATTTTATCAAACACACTGTATGTGGTACATATTACATTGTATAAATGTATTCTATATCCTACTAGTTTTCGTTCAGCATATTGTCCCCACTATGCAGTTCAATTTGACATTAATTTGGCAACAAATTGAAAATAGTGTGTAGCAATTCCTTTCCGTCAAAGCGATAGAATTAAACATCGCGAAATCAACATGCGTGCATGTAACTGTCACGCGTAGAAAAAGTTGAGAGAAAAGCTTTATCATAGAGGCCAAAAATATTACACAACCAACATAAAATATTACAAACCCATTACATCTAATAGAAAAGGTCGTCGGCGTGCATACATTTTATATATACATAATTGCTTATCGTAAATAGATTTCTAATAAACAAATATTCTTACGTTAAATTAATTTGCGACCTATGACTATGACAGTTTAACAGTTAGGTTTGTTTGTAAGGTTTTTTTTTTTTTATTTTTCTTTATGTTTAAATAAATGCAGTAGGTAATAATACAATGAATCTACAAAATAAAGAAAACCACGTGACCTCGTTTAGGTATGCAACTCAGTTAGCAGCATACTCAAAAATAAAATTCCTGTACAGATTTTCATGTATATATATTGACAGATAAAATTTGATAGGTTAGGTTTTTAGCGCTCTAGACAGAAATATTAGGAATATTTAATTCGTTGCCAACTTATAATTTACGTCATGTTATATTAGAGGTCACGTGGGTTTTGTTACTCTGTAAATTCATTGTATATTTGTACAAGAAAAGTTTTAATTTCAAATTATGACAACAATTCGATCCAACTATATATAATCATAGTAGGGACAATTTTAGATCCGTGTAAGGTGACGCATTTGCATCTGTTTGTAATTCGCATTCTTCTCGGAGACGGAATAATGCATGAGGCGAATCGAACCACCCAAAATGTCGCAAACTGCAAAATATGGTCTCTTCCAATCATTACGAGATAAAAATGAAAAACGATGCCCATAACAATAGAGTGGGTACGATATACACGCGCGGCTAACTAGAATACTCGCAACGACTGTTTACGTGCCACCACGCGAGTACGCCGTTTTTTTTTATTGTGTATTTTCGGCCAAACAGGACCAGATCTTCGCAGCGCCGCTCAGCACGTGATGTGAAAGTAGTATATCGCAAAAAAAGAAACAGTTGAGGCATGGTAACTGCTCTCATGTGACTCTGACTAAGCGCTCAACTAAACATTTTTGGGAGAGGTAACCGCTACTATTGTATAACAAAGGTGTGGAATTGCAAATATCCGATTATGAAAAAATAATACGTGGCGACAACTAATTAATTAAAATCTTATCTTGAAGATGTTATGTAGTAAGTGTTTATTAAAGAAAAATAATGTCGGTAATGCTATCAAATGAAAATTGATTTTTACGAGCGATCTAAGCTAATAATTTCTGGTATCTTTGCGTGTGCGCTAAATTCCCGAATACTCATTCAGTAGGAATTGTAAACAGCATCCACGGCGATGACTAAGATGCTCAAGCATACTTTGTATATTCAAGAAAAATATGCAAAAACTGAATTTCTGAAAATTTATATTTGTATCAAATTAAACTTGAAACTAGGTATACAGAGTATCACAATCGAGATCTCGCAAACTATAGAAGATGGAAAGGTGGCTAAATGGGACAAACGAATGGCTCAACCTCAAAACAGTTGAACGATACATAATAGAGGAAACCGAAGCACTTATTGCAAAAAAAAAATCGAAAATGTGTTATATATGTAAATAACATTTGTCTTGAGTACATATGCCACGTAAATATTTGCAAAAAAGCAAATCATAGAAGTTCCCAAGTAAATACCACCAGTACAATGTTTCTGTGAGAACCTTTTCAAGGAGGTCCAAATCTAGTGAGATGCTTAAAAGCTCTCATAACATTGAAAGTAACATTTAAATGCTAGTTTCAGTATCGCGAATTTTAAGTATTTATTTAATTAATTTTGAGATATACCTTGTCAAAATCACATGCTACAGTTGGCAGTAGACAGATTAATGTTTTTAAGTTTGCAGAAATGTTTAATCACCAATCACTTTGGACGACAGAATATTTGTTTACCATTTTATTTATTTTCTTTTATATACAAAGATTATATAATATTTGCATCTTTCTAACAACTAAGAATTCTTCGTAAACAAATAAAAGCTTAGCATTTTCATATTCTTAAGTCAATTTGATTTCATTTGCTATTGAAAAGTTAAATAATATTAGCAGATATTTTATTTTTGTGGATTATATATTATGGAGATTACCTTTAATATAAATATATCAAAAAAAAACTATTAAAATAGCATCAGAACACGTAAAAACGATTATTAAAAATTTTATATTCAATTACTTAATTGGCGCACTTATTTTCGACAAGCAGCAATTACAACAAAAAATATCAAGGTTGTAGAATAACTATGTACTTACAATACTTTTAAATGTTCCGTTTCATGCAAAAACGTTTTTCTTAGTAAATAGTGCATGTTAACACAACTGTCAGACGCACTTAAAATTGATGTTGAATATGCGAAAGTTTAAAGATAATAATAAAAGGCAGAGGTTACGGCTCGCAAAGAATTAAATACCGCAAAAATTTGAAAAGATAGTTTCAAATACAACGTCATTGGTCATCAGGCTTTGGACGTCATATACGGACACGTGATAGCAATTTGATCGCGTCATTGTCTTTTGAGAGGATTTAACCTAAATTTATTTTTGACATCTTGAAACTGGCGGTTTATGTACGAGAAATGTAATGGTTTTATGATAAAATGGGAATTCATTTTTTGTGCGGTTAAAAGATTTTTTGTTTATTATATGTCAATGTACTGTGATTTTTAAGAATATAAATATGCACCATTTTTTTCGAATTGAGTATTGGTTTAAAAATAAAAAGGAAACCCCGTTAAATAAATAAATCGCCGACTAGAAATAGAATTGGAAATTTATCGTCTACCACTGCCAACTAATCAACAATGATATAAAATCTTGCTAGGAATTACTCTAGTTATCAACATTCCTGTTATATCAAAATCCTCAGCATTTTGTCATGCAGACAACAACGAGAAAGAAAGGTGCTAAAATCGATCACAAACACTATTCTGGCAAATGAAAAAAATATTTATGTATGGCACTGCTTTTCAAATTACATAAACACATCTGTTAAACTCCACATAGATTTATGTAATCTTGTTTAGCTTTAATCCTGGAACATCTGCCAAAATCTTTTTCTTTCTTTTTAATTTCCCAGGAACTGTATTTTTTTTAGTGCAGATTCTACGCTAGTATCAGGTCTATTCTTATCTATTGGTTCACAATCCTATCACGGTCACGGTCAAGATATTTCAGACCGATCTTTTTCTACACCATACTAATCTTTACTAGCGAAACTTTGGTGTATTTATAACCATAATAAACTTATAATTTACGAAGCAAAAGGTTAATTGATGAAGAAGTTAATGAAGAAAGTGTATTAAAAAAAACAATAACATTTGAGTTCCGGCAATTGGAAACAGTTCCGTTGTAGGAACGTAAATTAACATAGGCCTGCACTTTTAACATTATATTATGTTTTGTTACAGAAAACAGGAGAATACGAAAATGACAAGTCAGAAAGATAGAGAGAGGGGACTGTCGTATCGTAAATATTTCCGCAATGAACGCTTTCTTATATTATAATATTGTGTCTGAAGAGCCATTAAACATTTTTTTAATTAATGTTATTGCTGAGTATGTTGATATAATTTTATGGTTTCAAACCTTCTGACAATGAGATATGAATACATAAAAGCTTCTCGAGAATATAAACAAAACAAGCAGATTATAAGAACACCCTGCTAATATCAAGAAGGTGGTTGAAAGTGCCATAATATATTTTCCATATATCTATAGGCTATTGTCTTGTTCATCTAACCCCTTTATTCTTAGGGGAATAATATAACAACATGAACAAACTGCATGTTTTGTCATGTGGATACACCTTAACCAGCATTAATAGAATATTAATATTTATTAATTTGTAACTTGTAAAGTACTATTGCTGTAACAATAAGAGCATCTACACAAAAAAGTTTCGAAAATTGAATAAATAAAACCGGTATTAATTCTTAGGTGATCCTATTCAAGATTCTTTATATATAATTACGGCATAGAGTGTCATTCATAGATGTAATCAATTAATCAGGGTAATCAGCATATGTATACAAATACAATTTATATTGATATTCATGAAAAAAATCTGATAAGGATGACTAATTTGTATGTACTTTGTGTTTTAATTACGTACCATTTCGACCAATCCGAAGTAGGTATATTTTCACCGAAATTCAAAACCCAGCTTTTCTTAGAAAAACGAAACAAAAACCAAAAATGTATTCGGTTAGTATATATAGGTTATGTATGAATAATCATATTTATAGAAACCGATCGCTTCCCATATCTCTTAAACCGACGAAGAAGTAGTGTATATATACTATGTAATATATGCGTATTTATATACACATAATATAACTGTATTAAATGTATAATTATAATCACATGCACATACCACACATTGTCTTGATACTTGTTATAGTTCCTCTTGCGAGAAGAGAACAATTTATTAAATAAGGCCATAACAACTCACATTCACATTTGGTCATTTAAAGAACCCACGAGAATTCTACACTTGCCAGAAAATCTTTCACCGTAAATATAAAATCACGTGCGCTGGCGGTCATATGATTTGCTCAGGTCAGTTGTTCGCTGATGGCAGTGGCACAAAAACTTTTTTGTAGGAAGTTGATGAACTGCATGCATGATATTCAACAAAAATAAGTCGTTTGAGTTTTGTTTATGTTTAGTCTCGACATCTATCGGTGGCAATGAAAAATATGGATGCCGATAAAATAGAATATTGTAATAGTTGAGAGTAATAGAATATTGTAATTTGTAGGCAACCCAAACTACACGGAAAGGAAATTGATTCATTCAAATGGAATGCTTTGATCGGGTATATATTTGGTTGCCAACTACAGAAATATACTGTAGAGTTTATAGACGTTTGCATATACAGCTCTGGTCATAACTACGGTTACCGCGAAAATATTTAAAGACATCTATATAAATATGATCAAAATGTTGATGTTGTCAATTTGACACTTAAACGATGAAATTAGCAATTAAAAATGGGGTTTACCATTTAAAAGAGAAGTTGATGACGTCATCACTGACAAACGAATTATACTGTGACGTCTAGTTTGTTGTCAAATTTAAAAATTATTTAATATAATTTTACTAAATTTGTTACATAATATCTTGTTTGCTATATATATATACATATATATATAGATATATATATATATATATATATATACATATATATATATATCTTAAATTTAATAATTTAACAGAATGAAAACAGCAGAAAACAACAGGTACAATATAAGTTCAAATTTACAACATGGAAAATATCTGAAATACTTAAGAAAATATAAGATTTTCGTTCATCCCAATATTTTAAAAAAATATTCTTGTTAGGATATTTATTACAAGAATGAGGTTTAAACATATATATGTGTATATTTTTATGTACGCAGATACACCTTTAAATAAAAATACGTACATAAAAACGATAAATATTATACTTTCCATCCTTATGCTTTTGAGCGAATAAGGAAACCGCTTGTATTTACAATTCACCGCTGGCAAATCTGGGCGGAGCGGACGGTATTTCAAGTAAAGTAGTGAAAAACAACGGTTCAAAATCCGGACGAAAAACAGTGTATTGAATGATAAATTGAATGCATTGAATGCATCAATTTATCTATGATAGAATAAGTTTGTGTAAAATTCTTGATGATTATATAAAATAAGTATCGGCTAGACGGTCGCCGCTTAACGCGACCAACCCGCGTTCGAATCCCTGGTTTGGCGGACCCTTTCTTTTTATTATTATGCATTCATGATGCGTTTTTTAGATATATGTAATGTAATGTGTTATTTCAGGACATTAAATTTATGAGATGACTTTGTTTAATATAGTATTTTTTTTACCGCGTGTCACAACAGCATAATTACAGCAACAACAGGTAGTCAATACACGTGTACAATCATTCTAACTATAGGCTATTATTAAGCTAGGAGAAGCGTTTTAAATTCTCCGCGCTGAAACCTGCATCTGCGATTGGTTGTTTCGCAGATACAACCAATCGCAGATGCAGGTTTCAGCGCGTAGTATTTAAAACGCTCCTCCTAGTTTAAAAATAGCCTATAGTTCCTAATATATATGAAGTTAGTCGCATTTCATTGCTGCCAATACACTACATGAAAACGAAGAGAGCAAAAACGATTGTGATGTCTGAAGTTTGCAGCAACATTGTCTTTTTCTTATTCATTTACTGCAACTTCAGACATGACAATCATTTTTGCTCTCTTGGTATAAGTTTATATTTTAAACTGATATTTACTAATTATTTATAAATATGCAACATGCACCAAAAAGAATAAAATAAATGTATGAATGTTAAAAAAAAAACTTTAAATCGAATGCACTAAAAAGGACAAACGAGTTTTTTTCTTACTCCTATTAGCCCAGCACACTTAAGCTTTGCATTCTACAAAAAACTTTCTTTTATTTTTTAATATATTAACGTTATTTAAGCTCTATTTGAATTCAAATAATTTTGAAGAAAAATACATAAAAATATGTTTGGACTAATAAATGCTAATAAATTTTTACCTAAACACTAGTGGTTATCTTCTATGCTATATTATGTTATATATAGCGAAATTGATCTAAGTTTAGCACCACACGTGTCTCTTATATTACCCACTTTAACATGCTGGAACATTTAATAAACTAATTTTGATCAAATCTTCACCTTTTTAGCAATTAAGATAAGAAGCAATTATTTTCAAATACTTATGTCTGAGTTCCAATATCATCTATCACACGATACTATAGTGGCACTCTACAGTTTACTATGACAATGCATATATTTACTTTTTATAATCACCAAATTATGAATTGTATGTTTTATTATCTTACTGTAATTTATTTTTGGCGATATGTTTATATATAGACGAAAAAATATTGTAAGTACTGGTGTTTAGACTAGTACAGGTTAAAAATGAAATTGCTGATTGTGTTAGCGTTTTGCGTTACAGCAACAGTGGCTGTGCCATTTGGTCAGGTAATTTCCTTCAAATAGAAAGACACACTTTGACGCTGAGGGTTTTATTATTATCCTAATACTCAAACTCCTCCAATGTCTTAGAACTATATTTTTCTTCTTTTACTGTTTTAGTCCAAACCGCTCACTCTAAAAGACTTTTATGCCAATGTGGGCCCCTCCAGTAAGTATAGTTTATTTTATTTCTTTGTGCCTTGCATATTGCACAAATAAATCTAAAGAAACTATTTTTTTATCTGTTTTTTTTTTGTGGTTTAGACAACCGTATAATTGGTGGAAGCCCAGCCATTCTTGGCCAATTTCCCTGGCAAGCAGCAGTTTTCTTTGTTGTTGGTGGCAGTACTTTCTTCTGCGGCGGCTCTCTCATCTCTGATCAATGGGTTCTAACTGCAGCCCATTGTGCACAGGGGTATACATTCTGATTTTCATTTGTATTAGAAACTTTCTTTATTCCGCTTGACAAGAATTTAATATTTTGTAGCTATTACATTTAAACCTTTTTTTTCTTCTTTTCATCAGAGCTTCCCAATTCACACTGCATTTAGGTGGTTTAACTTTGGACGACTATGAAGAAGGTCGTATCACAGTTACTACAAACACAGCAATTGTACATGCCAATTACAACAGCAATAATCTTAACAATGATATTGCCTTGCTAAGACTTGACGCACCTGTTTCCTTAAGCGATAGAATTAAAACCGTTAGATTACCTGCTAGGGGAGACGTAACTGGAGCTCCAGTTAGCTTAACTGTCAGTGGATGGGGAAGGACTAGTGATGATTGTAAGGGCATAATTTGATTTTGCTTAATCCAGCAGTGACTTTACTATATTTTCTTGTAGCTCCTTACATCAGTAACATACTTAACTACGTCACATTAACTAGCATAACTAATGCACAATGTGCGGCAGTATATGGATCTTCAACCGTAATTGCTTCAACAATATGCGCTGTTGGTAATCCTTATCACAGCACTTGCAATGTAAGCTGGGCGTGTTAGATTATCAATTAACCATTTGAATTAATATTGATGGTCATTTTTAGGGTGATTCTGGCGGTCCGCTTGTCCATTATGACGATAGCGATATAGCTACACAAATAGGTATTGTCAGTTTTGTCAGTAGCGCTGGTTGTGGCTCTGGACATCCCTCAGGTTATGTCCGTACAGAATCCTTCTTGGACTGGATTGCACTCAACACCGGAATTAACGTTTAAGATATAATGTTTTTTTTTTAAGGAAGGTTAAATAAATAATAAATTGCATCTGTTGTTGTTTTTTTTGTTGTAGTATGCTTATAAATATCGCTTAAATACAGTTAGCAGCCGATGTTTAAATGGAAAAAAATACATTCAAAACCTTGACGTGAAATTTATTAGGTACATTTGATTCTTTGGAAATTCAAAAGAAATCTCCACAAATATTATAAACCTAAACGACATCGAGGAATTGCAATAATTGATCCTAAATAAAATCAAACACTTAGGCTGCCAAAGTGTATTAAAGTTTCAACATCAAAACGTTTACAATCACAATAAATCTGTTCACTCATATTTTGCTGAATTGGTCATGAGAATTATCTCTAATCCTGAGAGCTAGAATAACGATTGCCCACGTGACCAGGTAGGTACTTATGCAATCAAATATACTTATATCCGTTTCCTATGTGGTAAAATCATTAACTATGACCGTAAAACATCACGGCCTCCTAATATATAGACTTTCAGTCTAACCAACCCTGCGTATCTTTAGTTCAAAACATTATTTTTGACTCATAGAGAGCGCCACTTACGATGCTCTTTGTACGTGGCCAGTAAAATACACGTCAATTGTGTTTAAATTCCGTTCAACGGTTTTATATGGATAGCTGGAGCTACTGTATTCCCCTTTTATGTCATTTTGAAATCATTCGAAAATCGTTGGCGGGCAGCGCCGCATAAACTGCAAATATGTCATTTATATAGGAGGCCGTGGTAACCATAGATAAATTAGTTTCATCCAAATGGTAGGCCTTGGTCGCGCGTATTGCGGACTACGAAATTTTATCCCGATAAATATTTGCGAAATGCACCTCCCTGCCAATCAGGAATTTCCCGATCGATTTGAATTTCAGATATAAGCAGTTTACTGATAACTTGAAAGCATGGAAAAAATTTCAGGAAAATATCTGAAATATCCAGGAAAATATTTCGAATATTTTCGTTTATTCTAATATTTAAAAAAAAATTATCAGGATCAAAAGAAGTTTTGTTTGTCCTAAAATATTAAACAATTAACATTAATTACAAGAATAAGATTTAAACATTAATGAATATTTTTATAGACGCAGATATACGTTTCTGCATTCTTGTTTTTAAACGAATAATTTACAATTCACCACCTTGGGCGGAGCGCGTGTTATTTGAAGGGTGGGTAATGTCATTCAATCCATTATTTTTCGTCAAATCGGGACGAAAAATAATGGATTGAATGAACCATAAAGTTATCTATGGCCGTAACATCCCAAATTAAATTATGTAGCTATGAGTATAGTTCTGTTTTTTTATTGTTTGTAAAATGAATAGTATTCTTTAAATTTTAAGTGAAACCTTATACAAATCACCAAAAGACGTCTTTTTTCGCCAATTAAAAAATTTAAATGTTGGTTTCTTTAAAAATGAAATGGCATGGTGACGTAGTTAGATTGATCTAGATGAAGTAAATATTATTTCACTTTATTTCATTGTCCACAATTATTGATTTATATCAAATACTCTACTTTTTCGCTGATTGTAAGATAAAATAATCTCTGATCTTTTAGTATTGTATACAAACTTTATAATTGAGTTGCATATGAATGGATAAGGTAATTCCCAATGTAGATTATTTTAAGATACTACTATCAACAATTTATATCTTTACATGTATATAAGTGGCAAAATTTAAATTGTTCGAGTTTAATTTGTCTTTTGTCTGATTATTCGCAATAAGCTTAATAGATATGCAATCAGTCGTACATCTGCGAAACAGAAATCTACATTTACGCAATCATATTTATTTACCGAGTAGGAGTGCTTTTCTGCGACTCCAATTTGTTGACAGAATAAACAAATAAGGCATTTATTTAATATCTATATTTCTACATCTATTATATGTTCAAATGATGCGAATATTTAAAAAAAAAAGACTAAAAAACAAGATAAACAAAACAATAATTGAATACCGTTTCTGGCTTTTTAGATCAGCAAATTGTTTGACTATAATAATACATTTGATCTACACCAGACGTGTAAATTAAAAATATTACATTGGCGATACCTTTGTGATTTACAATCAATTATTTTGACAACAGTAATGCATAATATGTGATTGTAATCAGAAAATACACTCGTATTGGGAATTAATTTATGTTCGACGATCCTTTGATTGTGATTTTTCTGTGTGATATAAACACAATACACATAAAGTAATATATTTCTAAGACTGTAGATATTCGTAAAAATTGAAAACTATTTGCCCCTAAGAAGACAATGAACTAGTTAATTTTTTTTTATTGGAACAAATACGTGGATTCCCATCGTCAACCGTATGATCGAATGAGGACCGAATAAGGTGAGGGGTGGTCCGACATACTGTGTGTTTATAGCTCTGTTCCAACACGCAGTGTGTTGATGGTTGTGATGACGTAAACCAATCGGAGAACAGATTGGAGCCCTTGAGAACTGAAATGTTTTCTGTGTGTCGGAACATGGCTTATACTACCCCACAATGCTTGCAATGTTTAAGGTTCAATCACGCGGCTGCAACGGCTATAGCCGCGCTGCTGTAAACGCGCAAGTCAAGCGACTTTGCATCAACAGGTGATTTACATTGAAATATATGAACGCGATATGTAAATCACTTGTTGATGCAAAGTCGCTTGAGCCACGTGTCTACAGCCGCACGGCTATAGCCGTTGCAGTCGCGTGATTGACACTGAACCTTTACTCTTCGAGGACATTATCTTCACCCTTACTGAGTCGCTGAGAAGCGACAGCGACAGTATACGGTTGATCCTTGTTGCACTGCATATAGCTTTTTTTACATTTTCACTACCCAATATGACCTAAATAAGCTATAAAATAATATCTCATTATACAGGGTATAATGAGATATATACAGGGTCTCCCAAATTGAGTAGCCTATTAAAATATTTCGTGGAAGAAAATATAGATACAAAATAAGTACATTGCCCTAGGGCAAAGTGATCTTTCAGAGTAAATTATTGCAATTTTGCATCACTTCCGGTTGACGGGAAGTCGCCATTAGCTTTCTTGTTTTAAATCGATTGTTATAATTTTTATTGCAAATTCTAATTCTAAACATTATTCTAAATACAAAATGTTTAGGTTTCCCTATACGTAAATGGTTACCGATTTTGAGAGATGCAAGTCGCTTATCGTTTGAAAATATAATCCTGAGACTTTCAAGTCATATCCCCATTATCCCTGAAAAATTACAGTCTGGTGGTGAAGAACACTGTATTATTTTTACATCATGATACACAGAATCAAATTCTGGAACGCTTAGTATTAGGTTTCCCTGCACCTATTTCTTTTAGTTTTAATAATTGTGTATTTTAATGGGATATTTTGCTGGAATTAAGGCAATGTTTCGCAATAGGTTTCAACAAAACAAAGTATTTATTGACTTAGCACAAAAAAACGAAAAGTTGACGCAAAAGTGAAAACTATTTACTCCCAAAGATCATTTTGGCATAAGGCAGTGTACTTATTTTCAGAAATTTTGTAAATTACCTTCCCTAAGACATTTTAATAGGCCAACCAACTTGTGAGACCCTGTACATAAATAAATAATTCATTAAGCATTGAATTTATTGTCAAATAACCAATATTACGTTATTAGGCCAGAATGGAAATTGCTCGAACGAATTTGATTATACCCTGAGCTGTTCGAATATATGGAGTTTACTTTAATTTTGTCTACGTTTGAGTATAAGAAAAGCGTAATTTTTAAATACAGTGCAATTAATCCAAATTGAAGTTTAGTGAATTATTGCACGTAGTGTTGTGTGTTATAATATGAAAGTGTATGTTATTTATTGTACCGAACCCAAGGTTTATGTCCGTAATAAAATTGATAACAATATATTTCTAACAGATATTTAAAAAAAATGTTGAAATCAATTAAAGGAATTTAAAAAAGTACTAATTATGCATATACAAACCTTAATAACACAGATACATATTCAGAGCAACTATATTTTTTAACTTGAGCAGAGGTAAGGAACAAACAGTTTCAGGTCGTAATTCTAATACCAAGAGAGCAAAAATGATTGTCATGTCTCAAGTTGCAGTAAATCAATAAGAAAAAGACAAACAAATTTATAAGTAGTGAAGTCATTCGACGCCGATAAGATCACACACTAACACGGATCTCTTTAAAAGAAATACCCTAACCACCTCGATGAGTGAAGAACTTCTGGATACGTATTTCGGCAACTAAGTTGCCATATTTTAAGCCACCGTATCCTATTTTATATTTTATACGGATCTCTTTGACTGGTAACTTAGTTATCGCATGGAGATTACGCCATGAATCCGCGGCTGGGCGTTAGATGTGTCTGGGATTTTCCTAAAGGCATGTGCTAACGTAAGGTTGACGATACGGCGTACTGAACAAGCAACAGGTATCCTGCGACATTCACTGATGAGGATTAAAAAGTCTTACTTATCCCTTGAACGTACGTGCCCGGCTATTGGCAGAAATCTTTTTTGAAACAAATATATATATATATATATATATATATATAAGAGGTAAGACAATGGAAGACAATGTTACTGCAACAATTTTCCAGGCCGAAGTCTACGCCATTGAGATGTGCGCAAGAGAGATTTTGAATAAAAACCTCAAGCACA